>VDFB02055408.1:0-55821 GCA_007258455.2 Sequoia sempervirens
ATCTGATTGGAAAGCTACCATCAGTTAACCAGTACATCTAATCTAAAAATGGACAATGTGCAAGCATGCACGTCCTTATTGAAAGTAAGTTAACTGGAACACTACCATCAGTTAACGTAAAACCTAAATAGAACTCCAAGTCAATAAAGCTAATCCCAGAATAGATATGCATGAGATGAGACAGCGAGTTAACTTGAGAAGGTAACGCCAAGTTTAACTCCTGTGTGTAATGTCTATCCTGAGAGGTGGGAATTGAAGTTTACTGGCCGTGATCTTGAGCAACCGATCCCTCAACGAGATTGTTAGTATCACTATCTGCGGAGCCTATGAGACTCTGTCGGAGAATGCTATGTCGATGCAACATGTCCTCACCAGCTGTAATCTGAGACTGAAGTTCCCCTCTGCTCCTCGTTGCCTCATCGAATAATGCTGACATGACTGTAAGTTGAGTAATCTTACAGCCAACGGTCTCCCCACTGAAAATGATATGAATGAGTGCCTGGAGCTCTGACTGAACATCGGTAAGCTCTACGTAGGCACCACCCTCGATCTGATAACGGCACGGTAAGCGAGATACTAGAGTCCTCACAAACCGGAGTGCACTAGTGACGTGCTCTCTACTCTCAGTCAACTCTGATGCTAAAGTGTCTTCTATCTTTGCTCTGAAAACCAATTGTGTCTTCCAAGAGTAGATAGCTTCTCTGTCCTCTGCATCTGTGACTGCATCATACACCACACTCAGGTGAGCAATCATAATCTCATCCCGTGGTTTGTTAATAGCCATATCTCGTTCCTCATCCTGAAGATGAAGACAGAGCTCTCGTGCATTGTACCGCAACTGATATAACTCTGTAAGCATAGCACGGCCTCTAGCAACGAACTCCTCCTCCCACTCATCCAAACGCTTGACATATGCAACCAAGTGATTGAGTTGATTTTGATCTGCTGGAGGCTCAAACATCGGTGGGAGTGTGTTAATGGCATCGGGTCTATGCACAAGGCTAGAAATATACTGACGAAGCTGTCTGATTTCAGCCTTGAGGGCTGCCTTATCCTCTCTGTCCTTCAGTATTCTATCCCTGGCACTGTCTGTAGCAACTTGTAGGAGATCAACCTGAGTCTGACGTGTGCTACGACCAAGGTTGACTGTGATAACTTCAAAATCCAGAGATTCTAACTCAGCCAAGTCCTTACCCTGTGGAGGTACGGCAGTTTCAATGACAATCTCCATATCAGTGTTTCTCTCTACGTGAACCGTGTTCTTGACTCTCTTGTCTGGCGCATCTTGGTAAATGTCGTCAAAATCAGAATGATTAAGAACATAAGATGGCTGCCTCCTCTTCCTTCCTAGCTGAGCTTCGATCCAAGACTGGTCTCGGCTAATGCTACTAGAAGGGTCTGCACTAGCAATAGGAGGTACTGGTGAGAGTGAGTGTGTAGAAGACCCACTGCGAGGTGGAGAGTCTAAATCCAATTCAATGTGAATTGGGGTAGGTGACTGCTCTGGAACTGGTACAAGAACTTGAGGCTGAACCTCAGGTACTGGCGGGCTCTAAACTAACCTCTGAACTGGCTCTGTGATAGGCTGTCTGTCAGGCTCCGTATGTGTAACAGTGGCAAGCGCCTTGCCCTTTGAATTGTTTGGCGCTTGTACTTTCTTAGGAGGATTACTCCTTTTCTTTTGTTTAGGTTTTGACGAGGAAGGTAGTGAAGGATTCACCACTACTGGCAGCTCTGCTCTGGGAACACTTACCCTCCTTGTCTTCTTGCTATCGAGGTAAAGTATACTGTTCTGAATAACTCTACTTGACCTCTCTTTGACCGTTGCGTATTCCTTGGAGTACCAATCAACTGCTGGCAACGGTTGTGTATCGACCTACTCTCTGAAAAACTGAGGAAGAACTTCTCCCTCGTCATCTGATAAACCTCCCACATCTTCTGATAAGAAAACATAAATCTGTGAGAGAGAGAAGTGGCCGTA
Organism: Sequoia sempervirens; assembly: GCA_007258455.2. Taxonomy (NCBI): domain Eukaryota; kingdom Viridiplantae; phylum Streptophyta; class Pinopsida; order Cupressales; family Cupressaceae; genus Sequoia; species Sequoia sempervirens. The sequence goes on from VDFB02055408.1 coordinate 1,982, forward strand.
ACTGCGTCTGTGAACCTCGAAGTCATATGCGCAATTTGCCCAGTAATCCTCCATAGAAGGCTCGTGATATGTACCTCCAGCAAGGCGAGCTGTATAATGACCTGAAAGATCATAGGCACGTGCTTCAACAAGATACTTAAGATGATATTTCTCAGCTCTTATACCGCAATTTTACTATCAATTGCCGACTTACCAATACATTCCAAGCGAAAAGGAAAGTTGAGAGATAGTGCGATACTGCTGATGAAGACGATGAACATCATGCATCGTCTTAGAATTCACACGAAAGATTGTCTTATCCAGAAGGATAACATTGGAAGCTGTAGCTGGATTGCACGTAAAGCCGTGCACTCGGATATGGGTGTATGTTGGGGCCCGAATAAGTAATCGCCCGTATCCATCGGCTGCCCTAGCAATTTGCGAGATCTGAGCGATGCAATTCCGTTGGAATTCCTCAGCTGTATAGGTTGAAGCCTCGTGAACAGCGGAAGTGGCGTTGACTCTGAGTGAACTCAAGCTGATCATATCTTGGTAGACTTCGAACCTTTGAGAATGCCCACGGTGTTTAGCCCTCGGAACTGACCCTGATAAGCGATCAAGTACACGAGATATGAACACATATGAAACTCATGAGCAACCATGAAACCGGTGATTTGCCTGTGGAGAATATCGCTGATGAAGGATGCCCAGTCATAATGCTCCTGCCCAAAAATGATGCGACCAATAATGTAATACATCCAAGGCTGGAAAACATTTGCATGTGCTTGACCTGAGACACGATTCAGGAGTGTGATTAGAATCGCATACTCATCCTTGTATTCACCATGACCCACATTGTTTGGCAATTTGTTCTTTGCTTGTTTTAACCATCTTTCTGCCATCTTCTTCTGACACTTGTCCATATCAGCATCAAATGCCTGCGCACACTGCTCCATAGAAACAACTAGGCTGTTCTGGTGTTGAGGAATGCCAAAACTCCTTTCGATGTCCAAAGGTTTGAGACTGCAAATGACCCGTCCGTCAACTGACACTATCTCATGAGTAGTAGAATTGTAATGCTTAATGCAAGCCATCACGAATTCAATACAGTGAACGGAGATAGGTATGGAAGCGGCCTCTAATAAGCCAGATTGCTCAATATTTTGAATGATTGAACTTCTGATCTTAACTGGATCTAGCACTGCTTCTGGCAATACTTTGTGAAGGTCTGTCTCCACCAACCTGAGAAAATCATGAGTAAGGACGGTTTTGGTCCTGTATTCGAGCTGAGTGAACTGCATTCTGAAAAATTAGCCTGTTGACTGTGAACTTGACTATATTCTGACAAGATTTCTGGAAGCTTAAAAATACCCTGTGAGAGTTAAAAATAGCCTTTCGAAGAATTATTTTCAGCGAAAAATCCGAGATATGGGTTTTGTCCAGAAAAGGATTCTAAGACAACCCAGAATGTCAAATTTGCGAAAATTCAACTTCTACTCGATTGTACAAAGACTTTTCACTTGAGAAAATTAGTAACTCAAGAACGAACGTTCTAAAGTTAAAAATTTGTGAAAAATCAAACGCACAATTTCAACTCGAGGAAATTATATGAGAATGATCCAGATACTGAGACTTGTAGAATTCGCCAATTTCAGGAACATGCACAATGTATTTTGAGAGAAATCTGAGATTGAAGGATAAAAAAGATGTTTTTATTATGCTTCTTCTCTGTGAAAATCGCCCAAGATTTCTTCAAATTGCTGACAATTGTGAACTTTGATCTGCAAAAAGATATGTTAGGTAAAATCGCTTCTGGAAATTGATGTGAATTTTGCCTTTGAACTGGAAGAATTCGCCTTGTTTTGAAAAACCATGAATTTCCCCTCTTGAAATTTGCGCCTTTATGAAGAAATTCAAATTTCCTTTGAAGAAAATACGAATTTATATTGAATTTGAGGATTCGCCTTTGAATATTGAGGAATTTGCAACTGAAGAACTTGCGAATTGCTTTGAATTTATAAATTGCAAATTTCTTAAAGGTGCGCATGTCATGATCCCAATATTGTAACTTATGGAAAATACAATAACTCAATAAATTAGATATCAAAAGTATAAAATTTAATTTTATATATACTTATAATAATGTTAAATCACCAATATTATTTATCAAATAAGATAAAGACAAATTAGATAGGGAAACCTATAAATATTAGAAATTTAATTATAATTATCCCAAGATAATATTATAATTAAATCATCAAAAAACTTTAATTATAAATATTCAAATATAGAATCATTTAAATATTATAATTGCATTAGATATTACAATTAATATAAATCTACAAGTATTAAGCGATTATCTTAATGGATAAAAAGGAAAAAAAAAGAAAATATAATAGTTAATATAAAAATACGATATAAAGGAACAACCAAAACAAAAGCAATCGTTCCTTTCGAGAGACTTGTTTTGTTCCGTCACTCTCCAGTTATTGACTCTTATTCAGATATCCCTGTCGAGGCCATAAGATCCTCCGCCACATCACTTAAAGGCAAGATGAATTAATACCAGAAATTATTATCTGGGGGAGTACCGTCATTGGAGAGAGGGACAAAGCCGTTAAATACTGAAGACGTCGATTTTGTTGATGGAGAGGCTAACAATAACGATTTCATTGCTAACTAAAAATGAAGTCAAATAAACATCTTTCTACAGCACCGAGAAGGTAACACATAGATATGAATCCGAAATTAGTCATGGGTGTATTCCAATAAGCGCTCATTAGTCACAGAGCCCCGATTAGGGAAGACACCTTAACGGGTATGTCTATTCAAGGTAACGTCTCTACACCGAATGGGCACATCCTTTCCCAGTAAGACAAAGCTATAAAGAGGCACCGATGAAGCAAGAGAAGAAGGCAACGGAGTCAGAAATTGAGGAACAACAGGAGAAGCATAGCGGCTCAGGTGAGGTTGCTCACTTAGCAATTAATATTTAGTATTTCAAAATATCAATAGTAGATACTCCTTCAGCCATAAGTTCACTACGCATTGAAGAACTATACTCTGCAATCCTTTTCACATGTGCATTGACTATACCTGTGAGCCGAACTAACTCCATCATAGGCTATCTATAATCCTTGAGTGACAAACTCATGTATGAAGACCACTTTATCATATAGTCTGATAATTAAGATTGTTGCTTCCTAGAAATGAGTCTAATTTCTGAATTTAAACTAATGCCTGAACCAGCAATGCCTTTTCTTCTTAACCCATATTTGTTCATGCTTCCCAATTCACATTCTAATAAAAAAGTAATGTTGATAAGAGTGATAATATGCAGATAAAGAATTGTGCTCCTTCTAGACTTGAATATAAGTGATCTAATAGTATTGTTTGTTAATGATTATAATCATGGTAGGAACAGATTTGATATTTATTTTTAAGAATCAATGATAAATGTAACTGCATTCTTAAATATTGACTTCTAAGTGAAATGAATACAATTATCTCCGACTTTTAAAAGAGTGTCTTCTATGTGCTTGTAAGCCTACCAAGGGGGAAGGGCCTGAGAAAAGTGGTGCCTAAAAACCCCACTTAACAATCCGCTGCGGCCATGGAGGGGTGGGGGTCCCGCTTAACAATCCGCTGCGGCCATGGAGGGGCGGTAGGCCTAGGCCACTTATAAGCTCCGCTGGCTTCCCCCAGTGGGTCATGTGTCTCCCGAGGTGATGACGTGGGTAGAGAAAGTGGGTGCAAGTGTTTCCACTAAGCACACCACTCATCATATATCTTTATTACTTCTTATGACTGCGTTTATATTCTGGATATCTAGATATTAATGCTAACAAAAAAATGTTGTTAATATGATGAATACAGGATTCAAATCTAAGGATTATTGAGATAGGAGAAAATTCATTTGATAGAAGAACCCATAAACATAATCAACAAGCAAATTCTAGGACAAGTCCGGTAAGGGACATTACAGCGCACCTTCTCTTCTTGAAGAAATACGAATTGCTTTGAAGTTGCTTTGAAAATTGATAAACTTCGATTTCCCTTTGAAGATATGAATTTGCTTTGAAAAACACGAATTTCACTTAAGATTGAATTTGCTCTTAATGAAATCGAATTTCCTTTGAAAACTCTGTGAATAATAATGAAGATGGCGCCATACTTAAATAAGAAGAAATTCGCACCAATTGGTAACTGCAAGAATTGAAAACCCTGGCAAAAATAGAAGACCTCTGATTGGTTGCCTTTGGATTCGCACCACTGGAAAATATTAAATCACTCCTCACTCTGCTGGATTCGAAAGTCAACTCTTGAGGCTCGTGCATTTGCTCAAGATGTTTACTTTTATTAACCCTATTTATAGCTAACTGACACCAAATCACATTGGCCAACTTGACACTGATTTTTCGGATGCGTAGGGTGATGCGGGGCCCAGTCTGAAGAATTCATCGGAAGCCACCCGAACAAAGGAAGGAAATGTCTCTTGAGACACTCGCAAAATCATCGTTTAACCCACGAAAAATTAAGCTGATTAAATTGCGCTACGGGTTCGGACGTGTTTCCTAAGCGCCATCACGACACTAGCTGACTGGCGGCGGCGGCGGAGTGGTGAACCCTGGCGACAAACTGTGAAGCACACTACGTGACTGGAGATATTCTGCATCCAACGACTATATGCATGACACCTGAAAGCTGTGTTAAGGGCCTCAAAAGTAAAAGCGCCCCTAGCTCTTAGTTGCACTGGTGTCATTTTGACGAAAGTTGAACTTCCATCCAAGTACCCTACTTTGATTTCTGATATTTGGAGCTGGGATGACCCGATTCAGACACTATCTGTTTTAACGGACAGCCAGAAGGGCCCACAAGAGAAGTCTTTAGAGGTGACGAAGCAAGAAAGCTGCTTTTAAGACCTCAAACACTCCAGTGCGTATTTTATTTAAAATTACCGCTCCAGACTTTAGCCATTTTCCGGATATCTTCATTCCTCAGCATCTCGCCAAAGACCTCGCACGTACGAGCGACTGCCAAATCCCGAAGGCTGACGGCTAGGCTCGTTGGATAGAAAAAATGAGTACGCTCAATAGCCGTGAAGACTTCGAACGCGAACGGGCTCATCTGACAGGCCTAAAGGCTAGGCGCCTCTAGACTGTGGAAATACACTGCAAATCGTATGTTGGTCCGCCCGTGAAATTACGTGCTTGGTAGAACCTCCGCCACGATCACCTGGAATGTCGGATCGACAAGATGGATGATGCATTGCGGAGCTAGGCTAGAGTACTACTGATGTTAGGAAGACTCTGTCTGCAAATTTTGGCATTGGAAGGGTCCTCTAAACCAACGCCCCTGGGCTGTACTTGCACTGGGAATCAATGGAGAAGCTCAGAAACGTGAAAACTCCATTATAAGTTGATCTTCAGACGATTGCTGCCGGAGTTCTGAAACTCGGATGACTGCGTTTGATATTTCGCCGGATAAGCAGACTAGTTGAGAACGGATTGACTGTATCCATTATCGAAAATGCCAAGATTTACCCCCTCTTTAAGATGGGCGCCCTCAGGCTAGAGGTGCGCTTTTGCCTGAAAAAGACAAAATTCTCATAACTGGAACTTTGGGGATTTCAACTTCTGATGCTGTTTGCCGGAGCTGTGGGTCCCGGAAAGCTTCGCCGGATAGCTTATCGGATAGCCAGACCAATTCTGAAGAGATTGACTGGATGCTTGAACGTTTTTAGCAACATCTTGACTTTTAACAAGCTGGGCGCCCTTGGGCTATAGTTGCGCTTTTATGCTTTTTCTTGAGAAATCTTCATATATTAATCACTGAAAACTTCATCTTGATCACTGAAATGATCGTATGCAACATGAAATGCTGTGGTGAGATGTCCCTCCATCGTGAAAAACTCCATTCTGAGTCTCTGCTTCAGGTTTTGATCAGTAAAACTGACTTTGACTGACAAAATATTGACAAAAGCTCCATGCTTGATATTGCCCAAAACTATATTTTACATCATTTTAGCAAAATTTAGACTAGTTTAATGCAAAATGCCTTGATGAAGCAAAAATTTGGTTTGGGTACAACAGTTATTTAGTTTGTTTGTATCGCATATGCAAAATCACCCCAAAAAATTGTAAAGATTGTAAATAAGCAAGTACATAATGTGTATTTTATGTTAGATTTTAGTTTAAAGGGAGCTTTTGCTTCTAATTGAAGAACAGTTCTATGGTCTACCACACATTTGTTCTGTTTGTGTCACACTGAAATTTGTAAATTAAAATGCTAACAGTTATTACATCTTATGAAAAGAACACAACACCAGGCACACAAACAAAAAGGGAGCATCCATCAAACTGTGGGACTTTGGCTGCTTATTCATCCTTTAAACCCTATTTACTAAAGCATTATGTAGCAAATTCAGATTTTCTAATGTAGCTTGAGAAATATATCAGAAAGAAGAAAATTTTCTGGATAGCAAGATTGTTTTGGAAATGATTATGCTTCTTTATTTGTTGTTATCTGTAATTGAAAAGAGGTTGTGCTTAGAGACACATTGGATGGTGTGACAACATGTTGAGACAATTTAGTCTGCTATTCAACTAGCTGGCATCTCTCTCCTATTGTGATGCAAGCACAAGGAAAAGGAGAACCATCTGACCTTCATTTGGATCACTTTAGTTTGCAAAGTAGACTGCTTCAATAATGCTGCTAAGATGGTTGGATCAAGAATTATTTTGGTTATTTAGACATAGGATCAAGATTTGATTGGTTTGCTTTGCTCACTTAAATAGACCAGGGCAACTGCAGTCTATAATTTTCAAATTTATTTGTTGAGTCTATGACTTCAATCTGCCTTCTAATTCTGCATTATCTTGATTAATCTTGGCTGCAATGTTGTACAATTTAGCTGTGTTCACTTTCCATCGGCAAAACTTAGAATTGATCTATGGTTCCTTGAATAACTGTGTCTGAAGTATTTGAAATAGATTTTTCTTACCTTTGTGTTTTAGAAGCACAATGGTGTTTCTTTGTCTCATATTGGACCGATATGGTTTTGCAAATTGTTCTTTCTTTCCATACTTTTCTAACACATATTTGTCTTTCTTTCTCCATTAGCTTTTCTGTACATGCATGCCATTTTGCCAAATGTAAATGCTTCGAGTTGATGAGCCATTGGGGTGAAACTGAGTAAGTCGAGTATGCTGCCTTAAATTTTTCAATAGACTGAATCACTCTCTTCTTCCTTTTTCCTCTCTTTCCCACATGACCCTACATCTCCCAAGGGACAATTCACATATTACCTTGTACACTAGTGGTTTGCGAAGGATGCCCCCTGAATTGCACACTTGTAGTCACACGCTTGTAATCCAAGTCAATGAGAGTGATATAAGCATATATGCATTTGTGTAATGTCCCCTTTTCTAGCGCACGCTGTATGATGTTGTCGTTAGCCTAATCTCTCCATGGTTCCATAGGCTAACCAGGACATTTAGGGGATCTTGTGGATATTTGGCCTGGGCAGTTTCAGTTACAGGTGATTCTGAGGAGCTTTGATGTGTTTTTTGGGATACTTACTATTTATAGGAAGTCAATTGGACCAAGTCAGGATCATCGGTGGTTCGTAAATAATATCCTGTCAATAGCTATTGATGATATTGAGTTGAGTTTTTTAATAATCAATTGTGATTATTAATTAGTTTATCAATAAAGTTAAGTTATAAAGTGTTGGCGTTTAAATTCGCACCTTTGGAATGTGTATTTGAAACGGACAGCTATGCACAGATAAACTGCTCTTCAAATTAGGAGGGGAAGCTCCCTCTTGCTGATGGTGTTGAAAGAAAGTAAACTAATGACTAAGTTGCCTATCTTTTTGATCAGCTTAGAGCACAAGGTTTATTAAACACAAACGCCGCAGCTGAGATTTTCTGATTTAAGAACTTCAACTACGACTAACTTAAACTAAAGATGTTTCTAACTTCTTAAGTAATACGTAGAGCAAGAGAAACTAGAAATGAACAAGGTTGATTCTCTGACAAAATACTTCAATAAACTCTTTCTCAACAAACATCTACACACTTCAATGTAAGCTGAAATCAAGATCATAAAAGTAGAACATAAATAACGGAAATCTGAGATGTTATATCAAGGCAAAGGAGGCTCATGATTTTATTACTCAAACTTCTGGAACAAAATCTACTACTAACATGCCTGGAACAAGAAATTGCAGCTAAAGAGGCTTGCAATCTTGTTCTTACACAATACAAACAACAATTACAATAACTTCTTGTTGGCTAAAAGAGACTCAACAATTGGCTATCATAAAACAATTGAACAACACTTGAGTAACAAATAGAAGGCACAATAGGCTCAGCGTTTTGTTATCACTAGCATGGTTACAACACAAAGTGAACTGACATTGAATAACAGCTTGCTGGCTAAAAGAGACTCAGCAATTTGCTATCACAATAACTGTTAAAACAAACTAATGAGCAAAGACTCTTATTTACAGGCAAGCAGAGGAGTAGGGAACCCTAAAATCTCCTTGCTTTCACAATCTAGGGCTTGCTCAGCAAGCAAGCTTTATTTCTAAATCTGGAAAGAAGATAACATCTAACACCTAAGAAAGCAGAAAAAGCGGGAAACGCCAACTATTGTATTTATCTTCTCTCTTCTCAAAGAATGGATAAGAATTATTCCAAGAATAGAAAGAAAGCGGGAAGAAAGCTTCTGGAAGAAAGCTGCTTTAAAACTCGATCACATCCACTAGAAAATTAGAAATTGTGTCCCGGTTCGGTGCATCTATGCCATCAATAGCAAAACACCGCTTTTCTAGAATATATTCACCATTTGCAACAGATCTCAGGAAATCTTCGACCTCATTGGCGCCTTTTCAAACTTTGCTGACATCATGGCAAGGGTGACTTGGCAGTCTTATGTTTTTCTTTCATTCACTTCAGTACAATCTTCTTGTTGTATTTTTCCATATGCATTTCCCATATCCTTTCACATTCGCCCTTTGAGATAGTGACACTTTCAGGCCATGGGGGAATGGAAAAGCATTTCTCGATCATATCAGGCTTCAAACTGCAAATCAATCTGCCATTAACTGATTGAATCTCTTTTGTAGCCGGGTTGTAATGCTTGATGCAAGCGATTACGAACTCAAGACTCTGAACTGATATAGGGATAGACGCTGCTGCGAGGAGTCCAAAGTGTCCCAGGTTCCTGATGATAGTGTTGTCTGTGCTCTCCAAAGCGTGTAGATCGAACACCGGCTTAATGTGATGCAAATCTGTCTCAATTGTTTTGATGTAATCATGATAAAGAGTTGATCCAGTCTTGAAAACATTGGGAGTGTACTCCATTTTAGAAAACTTGAAGAATGACTGTAAACTCGCCTAGGTTCAGTGTGATGAGCCCTGCTGGCTCTCAACTCAAAACCCCAATTTTTCTTAAGTCTTTAAGTGTTATTTAGTTTTTTAGAGAATATTTGATAGACAGAAGAGAAGGGGCGCACAACATAAATGCATATAAAATGTAAATCTGAGTTATTTCAGGCGAATTGACAATACAAAAGATAATAAATATGCTCAACAATGGATTTAGAACTCATAAACATACCCGGAAGTGTCCAAATTATTTATTTAAGAAAGTAGTCCAGTTTGCCAGCCAAGATGGTGAAAAACTGACCAAATCTGGTGTAGAAAGCTACAGAATGTGAAATCCAGCCTGAAAACGGTGGCAGATGAAGAGTACAAGCCAAATGCCTAAAATGATGAAGAGAAACCCTCAGAAAAGAAGGCGTTTCTCCAAGAAATGCCCAAACGCCTTTGTACAAGAGCCACGCACTTCACTGCAAACAACCTGAATTCTCACTTAGAAGGTACGGCCAAGAAGTATGATGTCTGCCAGATGAAATGAAGGCGCCATCTCCCAAAACCCTCTGAAACTGATGAAGAAATCCAATAGGAAACACAGATCAAGCCCAGTAGAACCTCTGTATGAAGCTCTCACAAATTGCACAAATTCAGCTGATCTCTCACAGCCTCAAAAGTGCTCAACACTGAAGAGTTATCGTTCTTCAATGGAAAAATAGTTCAAACCCTGATCACAGGAGAATGCACAGGAAATAGCACAAGGCAAAGTTGAAATTGTCAAAAGATGAGTTTCTCATTGCCAGAAATGCCCTTTTATGCAAAGGCACGAATCCCAAGAAAATACACCACTTTCGGATATTAAAATCTTTTAAATAATATTTAATTCATTTCAATAGTATATGAATTAAATACTTGGGCGCACTTTATCCATTTAAGTGATTTAAAATATTAAATCACTTTTAGAGAATATTTAAGTGATTTAAAAATATAAAGTCAATTTGACTTTATAATTAAATATTAAATCAATTAATATTTAAATCACTAAAAAACCCATAACTCACTCAAAACACCATATAATCCTGTGCCGTCATAAGTTGTCGACTCCTGCACTGCCAACACCTGCTGTGAACCAGTCACTGGGCTCTGAAAACCAAAACGATCAAACTCTCCAGAAAGTACCACTGACCCTCTAACCAATCCAGCTAGCCCACAAGGGTCCAATAAATAGGCTAACACTCTGCAAACAAGATCACGCTGAAAAGGGGGACATTACATTCAGACAAGTTTTGAGCAACTTACTATTTTTATAATGCTGATTTTCTTGCTCCAATGGACAAATTTTTTGAATTTTTTTTTGAGATATGGGTTTTGCTCAGAATTTCGTTGCAAGACAACCCAGATCATCCGTTTTCGAAAATTTAGATTCTATACTGAGAAAGTAGCAAACCCTAATTTCTTCAATTTTCTCGAAAAAAGCTGGCACCTGGGTTTTGTTGAGAATATGATTAGAAATGGACCTAGTTGATTAGATTTACAAAATATTGATGGCTGATTGAAAAAGCAGCCAACCCTAGAATTTGAGACTTTCTTGAAAAAAAGCTGTGATATGGGTTTTCTTCAGAAGACTGATTTGAGAGGACCCAGATGATTGAAAACTGAATGCACTGAGGATTTCACTGACATGCAAAAAGCAGCTGCTGCAACTTGATGAAGTTCTTGAAAATTTTCTTCAGAAGAATGAGGTGATAAGACCCAGATGGCTGAAAATTTGAAAACCTTGGCCTTCTCCTTGAAAAATTTGATCTTCTGGATGAAAAAGCTTGAAAAAGCAAGGCCTTATGCTTGCTGGTCTGAAAAATTTGATGAATAACCAGCAAACTTGAGTTCTTGAATCATAAAAATTCTTCAAACTTGCTGCTCCAACTTTCTCCTTTGAATGCTACCTGCAAAAATAATGAAAATTACATTGAAGAGAGGTGTTAAATAGACTTAGGGTTTGAATTAGGTTTGCTTTTTTTTGCTTTTATTTTCAAAACCCTAAAAATCTTAGATCATTGAACTTGGACACCTTCCTCTTTGCAATTTTGAAACTTTGAAAATCTTGAAAATTCTACTAAGGTATGAGAAGTTGGGCGCCCTTCTTGGCTAGGGGTGCCCACTTCAAGCAGTGTTAGTCATTTTTTTTGATATTTTCATCTTTTCACCATTTTGACCCCCTACTTCACCTTCAACTTCCGGCTTGCAGACTAATCTGATGAGCAAGTTGAAAGATTCGTTGCGGAGCCTGACCCGTTCTGAGAAATTGTTTTGGAGGCGTCTTTGGCTAAAATCTTCATCTCGACCTTCAAATTCATGGGAGCCTTTCTCCTTCAGGGGCGCCCATTTTGTCCAGAGTTAGCCATTTTTTATGAATTTCAATTTCTTCATTAACTCTTCTTCCATAGATGATCTTGTCGAATTTGGCAATCCAAGCATCGGATTGACTAATGGTTATGCTCGTTGCGAAACTGAGGAGATATTAAGAGGGGTCTCCTGAGAGAAACATTCATCAAACAGTGAGTTTTGAGCCTTCAAAAGCTTGGGCGCCCCTAGCAAGCTGGGGTGCCCAAACTCACTAGAGTTAGATTATTTTTCACTTTCTCTTATTTGCTTCTGAATCTCAGTTCTTAGCTCTCATCAAACCCTCTATTCAACTTCTCGTATCTGGTGATTGCAAACTCCAATTGATGCGCTGAATATCTCGTTGGAGAGCCGGATCAATTATGAAGAAATCATGTTAGAGCCACTTCTACAAATTCATCTGTTTGGGCCCTTGAAAACTTGGGCGCCTCTTCTCTCCTGGGGCGCCCAAACCTTCCAGACAGCCATTTTTATCTGACTTTCATCTTCAAGTTTGAAACCTTCATTTTGAATGTTCCTCTTTGACCTGAATCTACTGGAGATTGGGCAGTTGGATGCTTTGACGGAGACTGGCGTTGCGAAGCTGGCTGAATATTGAAGAGATTGAGCATATTCTCAAACCCTAACTGTTGAGTTAGGTGCTCCAAAAAGTTGGGCGCCCTTCTTCAACAGGGGCGCCCAAAGTTCCTAGACTTAGTCAAATTTAGATAATTTTCATTCCTTTCATTTTGACTTCAGTGTGAATCCTCCCTGTTCGGCTCTAAATCCCGGGCGACTGGAGGATCTGTTGATTGTACTGTAGGACTTGCTGCGGAGCTGGGGAAGAACTGAGCAACTATGGTTGGAGGCACAAACCCTAATCTCATCATTTAATGTCCTGAAAAGATGGGTGCCTATTCTCACCTGGGGCATCCAAGTCAACTAGTGTTAGAAAATTTTCACAATTTTCACCTTCTCCTTCGTTCTTCGTGCTTGCTCACCAACTTGCTTCCTGTTGAATGCCTGAGTGTTGAATCTGACGTCTGGCAGCTGACTAACCTCTATTGATGACCTCAGAGCTCCTGATGTGCTTCTGAAAAAGCAGAATAGACCCACTAGGGCAAAACTGATCATTTTGAGATTCTGACTGCACCAGCCTGATATGGACGTATTTTGAGCCAATCAAAATCAGTTTGAACCCTAATGGACCAACTTTCTATTTTTAGAAAGTTTTTCCAGTATCTGTTTCAAAAGAAACCCAAAAAAACCTAGAAAAAGTTACTATTTTTAGCAAATTTCTAAAAATAGCAGTTTTCCTAAAAAGTAGGGATGAAAAAATGAGATCTGGGTTTTGTAGATTAAGCTACTCTGAGCAGACCCAGATCGTCAGATTTTGAAAATTTTACGTTTTACCCCCTCATGCAAGACATGCACACCCAAATTTTGACCTTTTTGACTGATTTAACAAGACTTTTACTCATTTCTTCAAAATGTCTAAGTGTAACAAAAATTTTAATTTTGGAGTACAACAGAAAGTTAAATTAAAATATTTAACTTTATTGATGTGGGAACTTAAGTTAAAAAGGAAAGTAATGTAAATATTAAAAATTCCCTTTATTAAAGTATGTGGAGACATATCTTTTATCCCACATTGGCTAGAAAAGTGTGTGAGCTCGCCTAGGAAAGTTATAAAAGGATCTTAAGGGCTCATTTATGGACATGCTTGGTTATTATTTTCTCTTGGAGAATTTTGGGAAGCTTTTGCTTTGTTGGCGTTTAAATTCGCACCTCTGGAATGCGTATTTGAAACGGACAGCTATGCACAGATAAATTGCTCTTCAAATTAGGAGGGGAAGCTCCCTCTTGCTGTTGGTGTTGAAAGAAAGTAAACTAAGAACTAAGTTGCCTATCTTTTTGATCAGCTTAGAGCACAAGGTTTATTAAACACAAACGCCGTAGCTGAGATTTTCTGTTTTGAGAACTTCAACTACGACTAACTTAAACTAAAGACGTTTCTAACTTCTCAAGTAATAAGCAGAGCAAGAGAAACTAGAAATGAAAAAGGTTGATTTCTGACAAAATACTTCAATAAACTCTCTCTCAACAAACATCTACACACTTCAATATAAGTTGAAATCAAGATCATCAAAGTAGAACATAAATAACGAAAATCTGAGATGTTATATCAAGGCAAAGGAGGCTCATGATTTTATTACTCAAACTTCTGGAACAAAACTCACTTCTAACATGCCTGGAACAAGAAATTGCAGCTAAAGAGGCTTGCAATCTTGTTCTTACACAATAGAAACATCAATCACACTAACTCCTTGTTGGCTAAAGAGGCTCAACAATTTGCTATCACAACACAATTGAGCAACACTTGAATAATAAATAGAAGACACAATAGGCTTAGCGTTTTGTTATCACTAGCATGGTTAAAGAAACTAATGAGCAAAGGCTCTTATTTATAGATAAGTAGAGGAGTAGGGAACCCTAAAATCTCCTTGCTTTCACAATCTAGGGCTTGCTCAGCAAGCAAGCTTTATTACTAAATCTAGAAAGAAGATAACATCTAATACCTAAGAAAGCAGAAAAAGTGGGAAACGCCAACTATTACATTTTATCTTCTTTCTCTTCTCAAAGAATGGATAAGAATTATTCCAAGAATAGAAAGAAAGTGGGAAAGAAAGCTTCTAGAAGAAAGTTGCTTTAAAGCTCGATCACATCCGCTAGAAAATTGAACGTGGTCCCGGTTCGGTGCATCTATGCCATCAATAGCAAAACAACGCTTTTCTAGAATATCTTCAAGCATTCAACAGATCTCGGAAATCTCAACCTCATTGGCCGCTTTCTCAAACACTACATCTCAATTCAATTCAACCTTCCGCGAACTGCATTGCTAACACGAACCTCTTCAATTCCTGTTATCTCCATTTACTTTGAAAAAGACTGGTTGACATTCTAACGCATCCATGGATACTCTATCCTCTCTTGAACAAAGTATTCATCATGCTAAGATTGCGAGTGAGTTCATGCTTTCAACTCCAAGGTTCCGATAATGCAATAGAATACCCTCAGTTGGTTCGTTGTGATTTTGCTGGTATCACGAGGGGACTTACACAATTGTTTGGCAGCTGATAGCAGACAACAGATTAAGGGTTTCACGTGGTTCGAATGATTTGGCGAGTGAGCACAAGTTTCCTAATTCTAACAAAAAATGAACTGAAATTAAATGAGTGTAGGGATAAGAAGGTTCTAGTCTACTCTAAGGCGTGGGACATGGCGATCAATTCTCACAGACTTCAACCAAACTCCGTTTTGCCTCACTTCGGACAGCTTCCGCAGAACTGGTGCAATCTTCAGAGGAGTAGCTCAAGATGTTCAGATCACGATCTAGCATGAAGACACCATCACAACGATGCATGCCAACATATAAACCATAATTGAAGTTAAGTTTCGCAAAGTTCGAGTTGACCACGCAAGGTGAACCCACCGTCAGCGAGCCCGCTAGTGGTATGGACAAGCAAAGTCTTGTTCAAATCGAGCACCACATTCCACAATTACTAAGTACTTGCATGAAATGAAATCTACTTTACTTTAAGCTACTTCAAGATGCTACATGAATTGGAAGGATGAAGAAGCCTCAACAACTACTCATAACAAAGAAGAGATCACTGTTGTACCCAAAACCAAAATTTTTGCTTCACTAAGGCATTTTGCTTAATTGAGTTTTAATCTTGTTAAAGTGATGTCAGAAGGTCGTTTTTGGGGTTTTTAAATATGGAGTTGGTGTCAGTGTCATGTCAATCGGTTACTGAAGAAATTCAAGAAAAACGAAAATCATCAAAATTTTCTATCTCTGGAGAGGGAAGCACATTTTGAAAAGGGCGCCCTATCTTTTAGGAGCTCAGATCCTGTTTTTAGGGTTAGTCACCTCCAGCAGACATTTGTCCGACATCACGTCAGCTTCGCAACGAGCTATTTGTAGAAACCCTAGGTTTCCCTCTGACACTGCTCTGACTGATATTTTAAGGTTTTCTGACGTTTTCTGGAGTTTTGTGATTTTTTGCAAATTTTGTGTTTTCAATGCAATAATGAATAGTACGGCTTTTACAGAAAATAATAATAAATTCAATAGAAATTCTAAATCTTCAATTTACTTGAGGAATACAATAAGAACTGAAGGCGTTTCCTTTATTCATCAAATAATATCTATATAACAATGATCTGATAACATGCAAAGATAGAACAATGATTTTTTTATTTGTAAAAAGAACCTGTTTTGCTGGTACGGCTGAAGGTACTAACAGTACGGCAGAAATAAATATGGCTCCTTTCCTTTCGTCTGGCATGCACAAATTGATCCAGTACTTTAGGCGCCTCTTTTAATGCTAACTGGAACCCTCAGATCAAGGCGTTTCTTTCAAGCTGGAAAGTACGGCTGAAATGCAATGGTACGGCCTGTCAGAAGTACGGCCAAGTACAACAGCTTATTTAATATGTACGGCCTCCTCAAATCAATCTCTAAACCTCTGAATATAGTGCGCCCCAGCTAAGAGATGACCTCTGGATACCAATACTGAAGAATCTCTGAAGATATTAGCTTCTCTGAAAGTTCTGTAGTTTACTCTGAATGAGAAAACCTCTGTGGCAATAAATCAAGTGGTATTCCACACTCTCTGAATTGCTTTCCGTTGGAGATGGCTCGTTCCCCAAGGCAAACGAACATGAAACCCTAAGTCTCAGGCTCAGACCAAAATTGATCAGTTTCAAAAACTCAATAATCACATAATGCACAAATCCCAATGCAAAATCCTCAAATACACTGAAAAGTGCGATTCCCTTGAAAATAGGGTTTTAATTAATATTTGACTCTTAATTTTCTTATTTCTCCATAGTTCTCCGTCAAATATTTAAATCATATTTTAAATGTTAAACTGGCCCCCTTCATGATGGCGCACCCCTCAAAACAGTCACTTAAGTTATAATTTAAAAATCATAACTTTATATTATAAACATTAATTAATTAATATTTAATCAATACGATCAAATATTATTAATATCTTTCCTCAAGCTTAACCCGATGATCGACCGTCTGATGTCGATTTAACTCGGTGACTCGATGCCGCCACGTACCATATCAAGTAAAATAGCGGGTCTCCGGCATCGCTGAACTGCTAAAAAATAGCAATTTCAGAAACGCCTCCGGGATCGAGCCGTAACGAAGACAACTGATCAAACTTAGCCGATCGTTTGTTAAGTCTCGGCGACCTCTATCCACCCATCGGCCTACGAGGGTCGATGATAGGCCAATCCTTGCCGTCTGAGATGTCACCGAAGGAACATGACAGTCCGCCCCTCCTGAAATTGCTTGTCCTCAAGCAATCTCAATGCCGGATGCCGCAGAATCTCCTCGCTCTCCCATGTCGCATCCTCAACCGGCAAATCTCTCCATTTTACCAGATATTCCCTGATAGTCCTCCGACGCAACTGTCTCTCCCTATACTCCAGGATGGACTCAGGTACTAGAATCAACTTACCCTCATCATCTAAGGGTGGTAACACTGCAGATGGTACAACACGATGACCCAACGCCTTCTTGAGGCGTGACACATGAAATACATTGTGTACCCTGCTCTCAGCTGGAAGCTCAAGCTCGTAAGCCACCTCACCAACTCTCCTCAGGATCCTGAAAGGACCGTAATAGCGCGGCTTAAGCTTCTCTGACCCACTCTTCCTAAGAGTGGACTGACGGTAGGGCTGAAGCATGAGGTAAACCATATCACCAACCTCGAAATGCCTCTCCGCCCTCTTCTGATCTGCATATTGCTTCTGCTGATTCTGTGCCTTTGCAATATTCTCCTTGAGAGCCCTCATAGTGTCCTGACTCTCCTGCAACCAACCTCCTGCACTCGGCACTCTACTGTCGCTCAATAACAGATCAAGGAAACTCGGCGCCTCATACCCATATAGCGCCATGAAGGGTGACATCTGAATGGTCATATGGAATGTCAAGTTGTAGCAATACTCACACAAGTGTATCCATTTGACCCACGCCTTCTGCTGCCCTGCAATATAATTCCTGAGATATCCTTCCACCCACTTATTCACTATCTCTGTCTGCCCATCTGTCTGTGGATGGTAACTGGTGCTCGGTGTAAGCTCGGTCCCGCAAAGCCTGAAGACCTCCTGCCAGAAGTTACTCAGGAACCGGCTATCTCTGTCACTGACGATGCTCCGAGGCAACCCATGAAGTTTGAATATCTCTCGAAAGAACACCTCTGCCACCTGTGTAGCTGTGTAAGTCGTGGTGATCGGAAAGAAGTGGGCATACTTCGTAAGCCGATCCACAACCACGTATATACAATCACGCCCTTGGGCTTTAGGCAAGCCCGTGATAAAATCCATCGACAGTATCTCTATCTCGCCAGAATCGAAGTGGCTGTGGTAGACTCGCCGGAGTGTTCTCCTCAGCTTGTTCTCACCGACAAACGTGGCACTTCACGCATTACAATCAAGAACATCTCTTGAGACCTTTCCACGAACTTCCTCCTCAGATCACCAGAAGTCTTGAAGTAACCTGATGTCCCATTGCGGAATATCATGAAAGGCCCTCATAACAATGTTCTTCACCTCAGAACCGGGAATCAGAAATATCCTGTGCTTGTAAATGATCAAGTCATTCACAAGTGTGTATCTAGTGTCAACCGCTGATCCCTCGACAATACTGGAGGCCCAACTGTCCTTGGCATACTCTGCCACTATCAAATGCCTCCAATCCTCTGCAATCTGAACCATAGTGCCCAAGTACGGTCTCCGTGATAGTGCATCTGCCACTACGTTCTGAGTACCTTTGATATATGAAATATCAAAGTCATAAGCCTGCAGCTTGCTGACCCACTTCTGATGTCTGTCATTGAGATCTCGCTGCCCTAAAAAGTGTCTAAGACTGTTATGATCAGTCTTGATGCAAAACTTCATACAACAAGATATTGCCCTACCGCTTACAAGTACGCATAATCGCATCTCTTTGTCGTGATATACAACCTCTCTAGTCCCTCCGAGCCTAAGCGGCTCTCATAAACTATCGGGTGTTTGTCCTG
This sequence comes from Sequoia sempervirens, assembly GCA_007258455.2. NCBI lineage: Eukaryota > Viridiplantae > Streptophyta > Pinopsida > Cupressales > Cupressaceae > Sequoia > Sequoia sempervirens. Next base: position 20,826 of record VDFB02055408.1, read on the forward strand.
CATAAGCACCGCACCAATGCCCTCACCTGATGCATCACATTGAAGCTCAAACAACTTCGTAAAGTCGGGTAGTGCCAAAATAGGGCAAGTGGTCATCAACTCCTTGAACTTTCAAACACTTCGCGGCCTCTAAGTCCAGAAACAAACTCTTCTTCATCAAATCTGTCATCGGAAGCTGCATGTCGAATAACCATTCACGAATCTGGCGGTGAATCCACACAAAACCGAAACCCTCTCTCAATCAGGTGGTCGTTCGGCCGTGTGGGCTAATCAACAATGGCTGGATCTTCTCAGGATCCATACGCACTCCATCCGCACCGATAATATGACCAAGGTATAGCAATTCGGTCATCCCCAAGTCACACTTGGATTCCTTGGCGTACAAGGACTCCCTCTCCAAGATGCTCAATACAGTCTCCAAATGAGCCAGTGCTCCTGCCAAGTCCGACTGTATATCAGAATGTCATCGAAGAAAACCAACACAAACCTCCTCAGAAAGAATGAAATACCCTGTTCATAGTGGACTGAAAGGTAGCTGGCGCGTTAGTGAGCCCAAATGGCATCACTACGAACTCGAAGTGCCCACAATGACATCTGAAGGCTGTCTTCTCTATGTCCTGCTCACGGACTCTAATCTGATGATAACCCGACCGTAAATCAATCTTCGTAAAATAACATGCCCTATGAAGCTCATCAATCAACTCATCTATCCTCGGTATCGGGTATCTGTTTTTAATTGTCCTCTTATTCAGGACCCTGTAATCAATGCACATGCGCAACGTTCCATCCTTCTTCTTCACCAATACAACAGAAGAAGCGAACGGCGACTTGCTAGGTCTAATGTGACCCATAGCCAATAACTCCTTTATGGTCTTCTCAATCTCATCCTTCAATCTTTTCGGATGCCTGTAAGGAGTTATCATGACGGGTTTTGCACCCTCCTCGAGCTCAATGATGTGCTCTATCCCTCTATCTGGAGGTCTACCTGGCGGAATATCACTGAACACCTTATCATGCTTGACTCTGATCTTCTGAATGTCCGGATGATACTCTGTCTTTTGCTGTCCCTCCTGTAAAGGTGCTAAATGACACTCGGCAGCCCACTCTACCATGTCATGACGCATGAGCCGCTCCATTCGGCGAAAGGAAATTGTTTTAAGGTCGCTGTCCCGTATTGCCTTAAGAATGTGAGTCTTCCCGTCGACCTCAAAACGTATCTCCATATCCTTGAGACGAAGTGTGACCTCCTCCAATGAGTGTAACCACTTCATTCCCAATACTAAATCAATGTCTCCCATATTGACAACATAATAATCTGCCTTGAACTCATAGTTGTTCAAGCGTAATGGAAGATCTCTAATCATGCGTTCGCATCTCAAAGTGTACCCGTCTGCCACTTTGACTCTGATGCCCTCAAACTCCTCTGTAATAAGCCCTCGTTTCTCAACGAACCTAGCATCAATAAAATTATGTGTAGCTCCGGTATCCAATAGGGTAATGACCCTCTGACCTGCTAATAGAAAGTTAAAAATAACTCCTGAAGGTGAACTTGTTAAAAATAGAAAGTTGTCCGTTTTAGCTCAAAATTTGCAGACGAGCAGCTTGATGTGTTCTGGATTCAGTGCAACGATCGAAACTCCGAAAGTGCTGAGAGAACACCCCAAATCTGGTACTTACTAAAATAATAAGTTGTCAGAATTCACTGAAATTTAGCTGGGAACCTGCTGGAAGCATACTGACTGCAACGCCAAGGTTAGATTTCAACTTATTTACTCCTTTGACTTCAAATTGACCAGAAAAGTGCAAACCCTAATTCTCAGACTTGGCCGAAATTTCATGTTCAAGCTCACAGATGGGCACATCCCCGGAAAGCAGACAACAAAAAAGAGATAGAAAGAGAGAGAGAGACAAAATCAAAGCCAAAAGACCAGAATGGAGCAAAATTTAGGGGGTCCCCATTTTGAATGGGGCGATGTGTGAAAAGGTCACAACAAGTACCCATGTACAAATGCAAATGCAATCTCACACAAATGGAGAAAAGGAAAAAAACCACATGGGAAAAAACCCCTCTCCAAAAAGAGAAAAGATACAAACAAGGATGATATATGGAGGACTCAATGATACCCCCCAAGGACTACATCCATCATAAATATACAATCAATATCCCCCCCGTAAGAGGGAAAGTAAGAGGGAATGTATAATCTCTTGCAAAAATGGTAAGTGGCTAAAGACAAACATGATCTAATGTCGACAAACAACTTATCTCCCTTTTAGAAGAAACAAAACGAAGTAAAAAATGCAGGAATGCTTACCATTTTAGATAAGAATTGAAAGAAAGAAGCTTAACATGTATGATGATGTCTTTGAAATCTGCTCACGTGTCTCCTTGTCCAAGGTAGATGAAGATGCCACAATCAAATCAGGTACATGCCCAATCAATGAAGAAGGTGACAAACTAGGACTATGCAGAAACTCATGTCGAACAAGATCCAAAGACAAAGATGGTTTGACAATAGTTGTGCAATGATTGTTATCAAAGAGGAGAGATAACCCCTCAAATGTGTCCTCCAAATTTGAATTGTGAGACTCCACAAACAAGGATGCAATGTTTGATAAATAGGAATCCCAATTAGGAAGATAATTAAATACTTGTTGGAATGAATCATTGGAAGTTCTCAATGAATCATCAAAAGAAGATAAATGGTCTTGTTGAACAGGAATGATGGGAGCCTCAATCAATGACTTTGCACAAGGAATCATTGAAGGTGGAGGATCAACAATCGTCGTTGAAGGAGAATAAGGAGCATTTGAAGAAACTTTGTCATCCTCATTTAAAGATTCAAAGTACTCCAAAGCTTCAAACTCCCAAATAGTATCATAATCATAGGGTATCCATTTTGAAAAATGAAGAGACACAAGATGTGATGTCCCCGTTCTAGTCAGTTCTTGGGAACAGTGTGTTAGCCCTTTATTGGAACCTTGTGGGCTAGCTGGATTGGTTAGAGGGTCAGTGGTACTTTCTGGAGAGTTTGATCGTTCTGGTTTTTAGAGCCCAGTGATTGGTTCACAACAGGCGTTGGCAGTGCAGGAGTCGACAGCTTCTGACGGCACAGGATTATATGGTGTTTTGAGTGAGTTATGGGTTTTTAAGTGATTTAAATATTAATTGATTTAATATTTAATTATAAAGTCAAATTGACTTTATATTTTTTTAAATCACTTAAATATTCTCTAAAAGTGATTTAATATTTTAATCACTTAAATTGATAAAGTGCACCCAAGTATTTAAGTCAAATACTATTGAAATGACTTAAATATAATTTAAAAGATTAAAATATGAGAAATGGGGTATTGTTGGCGTTTAAATTCGCACCTCTGGAATGCGGATTTGAAAACGGACAGCTATGCACAGATAAACTGCTCTTCAAATTAGTAGGGGAAGCTCCCTCTTGCTGATGGTGTTTGAAAGAAAGTAAACTAAAACTAAGTTGCCTATCTTTTTGATCAGCTTAGAGCACAAGGTTTTTTAAACACAAACGCCGCAGCTGAGATTTTCTGATATAAGAAGTTCAACTACGACTAACTTAAACTAAAGACGTTCCTAACCTCTCAAGTAATAGCAGAGCAAGAGAAGTTAGAAAATAACAAGGTAGATTTTCTGACAAAAATACTTCGATAATCTCTCTTTCAACGAACACCTACACACTTCACTGCAAGTTGAAATAAACATCATAAAAGTAGAACATAGATAACTGAAATCTGAGATTTTGGACCAAGGCAAAAGAGGCTCATGATTTTATTACTCAAATCTCTGAAACAAAGCTCACTTCTAACATGCCTTGAACAAGAAATTGCAGCTAAAGAGGCTTGCAAACTTATTCTTAACACAATAGAAAACATCAATCACACTAACTCCTTGTTGGCTAAAGAGGCTCAACAATTTGCTTATCACAACACAAATGAACAATACTTGAGCAACAAATAGAAGGCACAATAGGCTCAGCGTTTTGTTCTCACTAGCACGGTTCCAACTAAGTGAACTGAAACTGAATAACAATTTGCTGCAATTTAGGCTCGCAATTTGCTATGACAATAACCGTTAAAGAAACTAATGAGCAAAGGCTCTTATTTATAGAGAAGCAGAGGAGTAGGGAACCCTAAAATCTCCTTGCTTTCACAATCTAGGGCTTGCTCAGCAAGCAAGCTTTATTACTAAATCTAGAAAGATAAAACCCTAGAAAGCAGAAAAAGCGGGAAACGCCAACTATTACATCTTATCTTCTTTCTATCCTCAAAGAATGGATAAGGATTATTCCAAGAATAGAAAGAAAGCGGGAAAGAAAGCTTCTAGAAGAAAGCTGCTTTAAAGCTCGATCACATCCGCTAGGAAGTTAGAGATTGTGTCCCGGTTCGGTGCATCTATGCCATCAACAGCAAAGCACCGCTTTTCAAGAATATCTTCAGCATCTGCAATTGATCTTAGGAAATCTTCGACCTCATTGGCTGCTTTATCGAACTTTGCTGACATCACTGAAATATGGCCTATCCTTCCGCCAACTGGACTGCAACTGTGAACAATATTCTGGAATTGATTTTGCACTTCCTCAAGCCCGACATAGGAACCATCTTCAAAACTGTATTGAGAAGGGATCTCTATGACGAATTCGCTGATGAAAAGAAGAGCTTCAACCACCCTTTGTCTGTAGGTGATGAATTCTTCAGATATCCTCTCATAGGTTTTAACTTTGAAAATATACGCCTTCCGCATGTAGATCGAACACCGCTTGATGATGCAAGTCCTGCATTGTTTGGATATAATTGTGAAAGAGAGCTGATTCGGACTTGAAAACATTAGGAGTGTACTCCATTTTAAAACTCGAAGAATGACTGTAAACTCGCCTTGGTTGAGACAAGTCTTGGGCAACTTCTATTTTTAGAATGCTGATTTTTGTGCTCCAACGGACAAATTTTTGAGAAATTTTTCTGAGATATGGGTTTTGTTCAGAATTCCGATGCAAGACAACCCAGATCGTCCGTTTTTGAAAATTTTGAATTTTGCTGAAAAAGCAGCAAACCCTAATTTCTTCAATTTTTCCCGAAAAAAGCTGGCATCTGGGTTTTGTTCAGAACAAGATTAGAAATGGACCCAGTTGATTGGATTTGCAAAACCCTGACGTTTGATCGAAAAAGCAGCCAACCCTAGATTTTGAACTTTCTTGAAAAAAGCTGCGATATGGGTTTTCTTCAGAAGACTGATTGGAAAGGACCCAGATGGTTGAAATTTGAATGCACTGAGGTTTTCACTGACATGCAAAATAAAAGCACTTGCTGCAACTTGATGAAGTTCTTGAAAAATTCTTTAGAAGATTGAGGCAAAAAGACCCAGATGACAGAAAAATTGAAAGCCTTGGCCTTCTGCTTGAAAAATTTGATCTTCTGAAACAAAAAGCTTGAAAAAGCAAGGGTTTATGCTTGCTGGTCTGAAAAATCTGATGTAAAACCAGCAAGGATGGATTCTTGAATCACAAAAATTCTTCAAACTTGCTGCTCCAACTTTCTCTTCTGGATGCTACCTGCAAAAATAATGAAAAATACATGAAAGAATGATGTTAAATAGACTTTAGGGCTTTGGATTAGGTTTTGCTTTCTTTGCTTTTATTTCCAAAACCCTAAAACTCAACTTTCTTGAACTTGGACGCCATTCTCCACTTGCAAATTTTGAAAATTTTGAAAACCTCAAAAATTTCTCTAAGGCATGAGAATTTGGGCGCCCTTCTTCACCAGGGGCGCCTACTTTATCCAGTGTTAGCCAAAATTTTAACATTTTCAACTTTCCTTCATTTTGACATGCTACTTCGCCTCTGATTTTCTGTTGACAGATTGATCCGACAGGCGAGCTGAAGGTTTCATGGCGGAGCCTGACTGATTCTAAGAAAGAAGTTCTGGAGGCACCTCTGGCAAAATCTTTCATTTCGACCTCCGAATTCATGAGTGCCTTTTCCTTCCAGGGGCGCCCATTTTACCCAGAGATGGCCATTTTTCTGATCTTCAAATTTCTTCATTAAATCCTCTTCTACAGACGATCTCATCGGATCTGGAGCTCCGGGCGTCGGATTGACTGAAGAGTATGCTCATCGCGAAGTTGACGAAAAATGAAGAGGGGTCTTCTGGGATGAACTTCATCAAATAATGATTTTAAGAACCCAAAAGTTTGGGCGCCCTTCTTGACTGGGGGCGCCCACTTTCACCAGAGTTAGTTTTATTTTTTGATTTTCTGTGTTTGTTTCTGAATTTTGGTTCTCAGCCTTTGTCGGACCCCACTTTTAGCTCTTCGTATCTGGTGACTGTGAACTCCAATTGACGTGCTGAATGTCTCACTGGAAAGCTGGATCAACTGTGAAGAGATTTCGTTAGACACACATCTGCAAGTTCATTCATTTGGGCCTTTGAAAACTTGGGCGCCCTTCTTCACCTGGGGCGCCCATTCTTCCCAGACTTAACCATTTTTCATAATTTTCAACTTCAAGTTTGAAACCTTCACTCTGAACCTTCGTCTTTGATTCGAATTTGCCGGAAGACGACTAGTTGAAAATGCTGACAAAGACAAGCTCGCGAAGCTGGGCGGAATCTAAAAAGATTGAGCATACTTTTGGATCATGGCTACTGAATTTACCCCTCCAAAAAGTTGGGCGCCCTTCTTCACCTGGGGCGCCCAGAGTTTCAATTCCAAATTCTTCACGTCGACTTCAGTTTGAAACCTCCTGTTCGGCGCTGAATTCCGAATGACTGAGTAATCTGATAACTACACCGCTGGATCCATCACGGAGCTGGCAGAGAACTGAACAAGTTTGACTGGAGGTGAAAACCCTAAATCTGACATTTGATGCCCTAAAAAGGTGGGCGCCTTTCTCCAACTGGGGCGCCCAAACTTGCCAGTGTTAGAAAATTTTCATGAATTTTCAATTTTCTTTCTCGTTCTTTGTGCATGTTCATCATTTCATCTTCTGTCGAATACCTCGAGCGTTGGATCTGACGCCTGGTAGCCGGCTGACCTCCATTGATGACCTCAGAGCTCCAGATGTGCTTCTGAAAAAGTAGAATAGACCCAGTAGGGCAAAACCGATTATTTTTAGATTCTGACTGCACCAGCCTGATACAGACGCATTTTGAGCCAATCAAAATCAGTTTGGACCATGTCGGACCAACTTTCTATTTTTAGAAAATTTTGCCAGTATCCGTTTCGAGAGAAACCCAGAAAAACCCAGAAAACGTTACTAATTTTAGAAAATTTCTAAAAATAGCAGTTTTCCTAAAATTTAGGGATGAAAAACTGAGATCTGGGTTTTGTAGATTAAGCTACTCTTAGCAAACCCAGATCGTCAGAAATTGAAAATTTTGCATTTTAACCCCTCATGCAAGACATGCACACCCAAATTTTGACCTTTTTGACTGATTTGACAAGACTTTTACTCATTTCTTCAATATATCTAAGTGTAACAAAAATTTTAATTTTGGGGTACAACACGTATCTTTCTTGGAATTCGTGCCTTTTGCATATAAGGCAATTTTTGGCAATGAGAAACTCACCTTTTGATAATTTCGACTTTGCCTTGTGCTTTTTTCCTGTGCATTCTCCTATGACCAGGGTTTGAACAATCTTCCATTGAAGAACGATACCTCTTCAGTGTTGAGCACTCTTGAGATTGTGAAAGATCAATCGAATCAGTGCAGTTGAGAGCTTCATTCAGAGGTTTTACATGATTCAGATAGAGTAATATATTGAGATTTACTGTTGATTGCAATAAGAAAGGGTTTCTTCCTTGTGGCGCCTTCTTCTTCAGATTCAGTGGCATCCAGTAGGGATAATACTCATTCTTTTCTTGGCCGTACGACTTGCATTGGGATTTGTGCATTCTAGAGAGGCGTGTGAAGGGTTTGGCTGAAACGCCTTCCTTTTGGTTGCCTTTTGACTTGCGTCTTTGGCGTCTAGTACTTTCAGAGACTTGCATCCAGTTTCGAGGCAAGAGAATCCAAATCTGGAGGCTTGGCGTCCATTATTGTCAGTTTTCAGCATTCTTGGCTGGCGAGCTGGCTTACTGTTTTAAATAAAAAAACTGGAAACATTCTGGTATGTTTATCATTCATGATCTCATTGTTACAATAAAATAACGTCTTTTGCATTTCCATTCTGTAGGAAATTGCTTTGTATTTCAATTTATAAGCTTTTATATGCTGCGCCCCTTCTCTTCTGTCTATGAACTTTTCTCTAAAAAAACTAAAATAACACTAAAAAGACTTAAGAAATACTGGGGTTTGAATTGAGAGCCAGCAGGGCTCATCACACAAGACAATCTAAAACAGGATCATCTAGGAATGGCTGAGTATCAGGATCTCCATAATATCTCCCAAACTTTCGTCCAAAGAACACGAGGACACCCAAAATGAACAATAGCATTCAAAATGTCATCATCTACATGCATAGCAATAACTCCTAAGACATGATCCCTTTTGCAATTCCAATCAAATTTCTTACTAGCAATACTTGGAGGGGGAACAAGACCATACACGTGGCAACAAATGAAGCCGACAAAGATGTTTTATGATGCCATCTCTCCATTGTTTATAGTTTCCCCTTTTCAACATAATCAGAGATGAATGAAATGAAAACCCCATAATGAACTATGATAAATCTCCAAAGTTACAAAGTCTAAAACCTCCAACAACAATTAGAAACCCCAAAACATGATGTATACTGCAAATGAAGCCTTCCCAAAAAGATCCAGGAGTCAGGATGTCTAAGTAATTAACCAAAATGCAAATATGCCAAAATTGGAATAAATGATACTTGAGGTTGAAGCTGGAAAAATTGTAGGTCCACAATGGTAGAGCTCCTTAATACCTTTCCAATGCCACAAAAATCACGAAAAATGGAGATCTAGGCAAAAGTTATGAGTTCGGAGGTTCAAATGGGAGATCTGACTTCAAACAACAATAAAATATTTTAGGAATAAAATCTGATAATAATATATACACCATTGGAAAGTGCTCAGAACCAACTTTCCAACAATATCTCATTTTCAAAAATCCGATACCCAAGTCAAAAGTTATGGCAATTTAAAAAAAAACTGCCCACTTAAGGCTTGAGGGGCCAAAATTAAGCCCCCTAAGGGTTGGCGGGTGGTCCTCATGCAACCAAAAGCTGGTGGACTGGGCTGAGTGTTGGTATGAGGGCCGTTTAACCATCAAATTTAACACACTCCTTTGTGATGGTCATTTGGTCGTCAAATTTAAGATAGTTCAATTTTTTTTAAAAATTTCCAAAAATAGTCTTTCTTCAAAATATGAAGTATTTATATGAAAATGGGGGTTTTTGGGCCTTCCGGATGCAATGGAAGGGTTGATTTTGGCCCAAAGCACTTCGAAAAATCAGCTACCTCTTGGATCTGGTGACCACCTCCCAACTTGAAACCCTCGTAGATCCGACAAAATATGTCGGATTTTGATGAAACAAAAGGCAATATTGACTTTCTTAGATGCCCTGAACTCAATCGTGAGCTCAAATTACCTCCAACACGAACCAAGATAACCATAGGGTGCAAGGGAAGAGCATACTCAACTTTACTAAAATTCACCAAGATCTCTCACTAGCAATAGCTCTACCCTCAAACTTGAGAAGGAATTTGCAAGGTTGTGCTTTGATACCATGTAGGAGCTGAAAATTAGTTCTATCCCAGAATCACCTACCAAAACAATGAAAACCTTCCACAAGAGGGTATGCAAGAAATGAGCTTGCTTGATGTTAAGCTCTATCAAATATGATGATGAGGTATATTGCAAGAGCGTACAATGAACTTGCTTATATAGACAAGCTGTGATGAAGTATCAAATGCCAAAACATTAAATGACTGGTGCCATTATTAAATGACATAGGACTCTAATATTTAATAAAATCTAAAAAGATAAAATCTTATCTAAACAATTCAATATGCCTAGGACCTAAATGGACTTAACATGTAAATAGGACCCCACTAATAACTATTTAGGAAAATTACTTATTTACACCAACAAGCTTAGGGTGCTACTTTTTATTTTATTATTCTTCCCTAAGACACATTTACTCCCCTTTTAAAATTCCATAATGATGCAAATCCAAGTTTGCGTATTGGGGGGTATTTTTCTAAACTTAAATTATACTATTACAATTGAATTCAGCAAATAAGATGACCACTAAAGATAGTTGGGAGTCAGGACATCAGGCAAGTTGGGCTTGACACATGAGGTCATAGTCCCTTTTCAAACAATGATAATTGATGAACTAGGAAGCACAATTGGTTCCCATTACTTAACAAGGTGAAGTAGGAGTGACTAGTGTGATTGAGGTTATAGTGTGGTCTCTCGTTTCTTGCTGATCAACTGTATGAAATGCCTGCACACTCAGGGGACACATCACTACATTCAAAACACATAGTTGAAGCACTATGATAAAATGTCATGTTAGTCCGTAACCATGTTTCCATAAGTCACTAATCATATAGAATTATCATATCATAATCAAATTCAAATTGTAATAAATGTTATTTTAATGTCTAGTATTCTATCTACAACTCATCCAAAGCCTTCAAAAATCATAGTCACATGGAATTACATTTAATTTTTCATGTTGTATGAAACACGGTATTAGGTGAGTACCTCATATACATTAACTACCTCAAGAAAAATAAGTCAAGGAAGATTTCTAGTTAACTATTCGTGATACATCATGAATTTGATCAAACATCTAAGATAGTATAACATTAAATAATAATTAATCTACCGTATCCATTAGACAACACATATAGAATGTAGTATTCCATCAGCATGATCATGAAATAAAGATATCAATATGTGAGTCTACACCTTCCATATCCAAATAAGGTGCAAACATAATAAATGTTATTTAAATGTTTAATACCTTATCCCTAACTTATCTAACTTGTGGAAACCATAATCACATAAAATTATATTTAAATTCTCATGTTGCAGAATTTGAGGAAACTCTTAAGAAGCTGGTGGAAAAGCACGTGTAGCAGAAAATTGAAAAGCTAAAATTTGAGGTTGGCTTTCATCAATTCTTGTGTTATAATATGTTTTGGTTAGTAGTTAAAGTATAAGGAAATTTCTGAAAATTGAGTTAAGATATGAAATGAGTGTGTGAGAAATTATGGAATATTGTTGTATTCTTTTCCTTGTGAGTGATGAAATGACTCTTGTCCTTGGTTGCAAATGGTGTATATTTTTGGCTGTGTGTTTCTTTGTATTTTTTACTGAGGCAATGGATCTCCTACTGGATTGAGGACAGGCCTTGTGTGGGGTTGAGAGAGGTGAGGAATCCTCCCATGGGAAGCTGTAACTGGAATTCTTTTTGTGATGTGGTGTAAACTAAGGTAGAAGTTGTGATGGTGTGTTGAAGAAATTAAGAAGAGTATACTAGTTGTGATGGCTATAATTGTTTATGTTTGTTGGGGTTTGAGAACCCCTAATATGGTTTGAGGTTTCCATGAAGGTTTCATTCCTTTTGTCCCCCTTCTTATGAGTCAGTGCCAATAATCCATTGTGTCCATCCCAGGCTTTGTTTCACCTTGCTGTTGCTTGCAATTTTATATTAAAAAAAATGTTTATACCTATTGTAGTGTGGCTTCCTTGCTTAGGTGTTGGCTACAGGCACGTGAACTCAGTAATGCCATATGATAGGGTGGTGAGTACATCCCTTTGGTCATCTCAAGCTAAATGAAAATCTTGAAGATTTGATCATACTAAAGGTCCTGTACTTGCAGATTTATTACCAGGACTTGTAGTTCTACCATACATCCTATGGAATGTAATATTGTTAGTTTGCAGATTACCTACCATTTGACGTGCAGATTATGTATTACCTGAAGATCCTGTGCTACATGAAATGAAAATCTATGGTCAAAGTAGCACTATGTATTATGTTAAATGTTAGACTTGAAGAAGTGATAAGATTTGTATTCTGCATTTAATGTCTTGTTGGTTTACATGGTTGCTGGAAGTAATGCTGTTCTATTAGCAAAGCTGGAAATGTCTTTTGACATTTAGGAAACATAAATGCATATGAAGTAAAATCTGTAATACGGAACACAAAAAAAACCGTGTAAAAGTTGTGGAGAACATGTATTGGGGTGCATATTGTTTATTAGTAATTTTATGAATTGTTTGTAGAATTGGTCATGGAAATTATGTAAATACACAGGTGCATCCAGACAAAATCTAATCACAGGTAAATATAAATTCATTTCTTCTCTGTTCATTGCTGGAAACAAAATAATTGTATATATGTATCAAGTGAATTTTTAAATAAACTGATATATATACCTACTAAATACAAAATGTATATGTAGACTCAAATGTACATGAATATCTTGTATATTGTTGAAATTAAATATTCACTGGTTATACATTTGACTGTAAACAGAAATATACGCCTACATAATCATGCACAGACATGTATATACTTATACATATGCATATGTATACACATACACAAACAAACCCTACAAGAGAGAATTTTAACGGCCATATAAATGAGAAACATTTTCATTTAAGGCAGATTTATTAAGAAAAGAAAAGAATATATAAAAGTAAAATAATATTAAAATGAGGCCAGAGCCCCTGTTGGGGTGGATGCAAAGGGGCTGATCATCGCTAGTCTACTTTTATGTAAATAACTTCATATAAATAAAGCTATACGTATGTTATTCAATCTAGTGTACTGTGTATATTATGTTTTTTGTTCATTTGTGAAAGTATTAATCTTATTAGATAAAAGAGTAAACACATTATAAAGGATTATACCCCACAGTTGAAAGGATGACTACAGGGAATATCAAATCTTCCACTCATTGAACCCCAAGAAGTGCTCATTTATGTTTTTGTTTGAAAAGTTATTAAGATACATTGTTGAAACTAGATCTTGACAATGTGTGGATAGTGGAGTAGATGAAGTTTCCACAATAATTTGGAGTGATACAGTTGTTCCTAAAACACGTGGGGTACTGGAATAGATTAGTAAAATTTTTTCATGGATATCTTATCCATTTGATGTTCTAATGAGGAAAGAAGCATCTTTCATCTATAGAAAATATCAACAATAAGCTGTTCAGGTGTTAAATCTTAGTTTGATAAACGCACCAATATTAGCATTACTTGGATCAAGGCAAGGAGTTCTACAGTCGTGGAGCTATATAAATTTAGGTTTGGTTGTATGCTGGTATACGAAGAGTCAGATCACCTTGTCTATGGTACAAGTAGATTATTGTCCAAAGTAGAGACTGGCTAATATGTAATGGGAAGAGAAACATTGGAAATGGTGTATGCTGTTTGAAAGTTTCAACACTATTTATGGTAGAATCCCTCTGTGTTCTATTTATTCCACCAGGTTTTGATGCATTTGGTGAGCAAGTATGGTTAAAAGGCATGAATAGATGGATTCTTCTGCTGCAGTAGTTAACGTTTAGAATCATTGTGATCACAGAAAAACACTATGTAGAAATCATTGAGGATAAAAGGGGTCCACATAGGTAGCTCCTCCAAATACTTGTCGTCTCACCATGGTATGAAAATAGCAGAAATCTCCTTCAATGGGTAATTTTCTACAGTCGGGCAAGTTAGAATTAAAGGTTATTGGAAAGTCAAGGATGTTCCATTCCATAAATGGGTTGTACAAAATGGGACCATATTAAATGTTACTATAACGTGCACTAAGGGAAGAGATATAAACAATACTTAGAGAAGCAGATGAAAGCTTTGCTAGATGACACATGGAACTGGATGCGAATGAGAAAAGTTCTCAATGGGCTATGGTGGGGCATGTTAAGTTGAGATGCAATGGAGTGGGTTGTAGTGTGAAATATTGGGAGGGGTTGAGTAAGCCTTTGGAGCACAATTATGTGCTTTTGTATGCAATGCAACCTCATATAAATTTTCAAGATGTTATTTTGATTTCATTTCTCCATTCAAAAACCAAAGTGATTGCTATGATTTAAAATTTATATGCATTGTTGTTGCAATGGAGTATCTAACAAAGTGCTTCGAAGTGTGAACATTGATAGATAACTCAGCTATGTTACAAGTAATGAGAACAAACAACACTTCACCTTCTGCAGTTCCTAGTGATGTTGGAATCCATGTCTGCCTGGCCAATCTACTTTGGAAAGCTAGTAGACCTCATGTTGTGAATTGCTCATCTTGCTGATCTTGTTCTTGATGGTCTAAATTGAAACCGAGGAGAAAAACCAAGTCATGCAAAGTTTGCAACCAGAACTGAATACCATCGAAGAACCATGCAACTTCATGTATGTTGTGAAAAGTTGCACACTACTGAATAAGTTTCCAGCCTTTGGCAGCTATCAGTTATGACATGTGACATGTAGACCATGATGAACAAGCATTTGGTAATCCTTGCCATTTCCAACATCCTAATTCTATATAAAATTCATTTGGTAGCTTTGAGAAACATACCGATGGCATTGGTCTGAATTTATGAAAGAAAATGGGCTAGGATGGTTGAGCGTTGGGCAAAGAGGGAAAATGTATAATTAATCCCCCCTGAGTGTAGATGAGACCACAAAATGTTGGTTTGGGATACATGGGCTCCTATGCATGTAGAGAGCTGTTGATGTGATTTTTGTGACCGCACCAATCAGCCGAAGAACAAAGTTGTCCGAAGGCTACTCCGTTCTCTCTTGATCAAAGTATTCCGTGTGCTAAGATTGCGAGATAGATCACATGTTCAACTCCAAGGTTCCGAAATACTTGGAATACCCTCAGTTGGTTTGATGTGTACTGCTGTGTTCTTACGAGGGGACTTACACAATTGTTCAGGCTTCTTGCAGTTAACAGTAGGTAGATGATTTGAAGGGGATTTTGTGCATGTGATTTGGCAATAAGTTCGTTTTCCTAAAGCTAATCAGAAATGTGCGAAAAGTAAATGAGTGTAAGGCCTAAGAAGCTTATATTCTATCCTAAATGCAAGATATGTGGAGCTTGATTTCAATAGACTTCAACTGAATTTCACCTAGCCTCACGTCGGACAGCTTCAGTAAAATTGGTGCAATCTTCAAAGGGATAGCAAAAGATGTTCAAATTATAATTTAGCATACATACACCATCAGAACGACGCATATAAGTATACAAATCACAATCGAAGTTATCATCAACAAGCTGCTAGTGGTATGGAATAAAATGAAGCTACCTCAATAAAACACCACACATCCAAAGTAAACTACTTGCATGAAATGAAAACTACGCTACTTTATGCTTCTTGGATCCGAAAGGATGAAGAGACCTTGCTAGCAATCCATGACAAAGACGAATTCCACCATCAATGAAAAGATCTATTATCATGAAAGTTTTACACAACAATCTCCACACAAGTTTTCAAAGGGAAAACTTTCCTTCTTCTCCACACTATGCTAAACTATCAAGCAAAATGTCTACTCTGCTCTACTCTCTAGTCTGATCTCCAAATCTAATGCTAATGTCTAATGAGGTACAAATGAGGGGGACTCCCCCTTTTATAGGTAGCCCAGTCCAATGGACGGCTAAGATTACAATCAAAAGAGTGGCTAAGATTAAGCCACCTCAGCCCTAACCCTAAAAACTGCCAGAATGGGGAGTGGTGTAATAAATGACCAAAGATTCCCACTCACTCCCAAAAATAGTAAGGCAATAAATGCCCACAATCAGTCTTCTAGAAGATCCTCGTCCAGTAGTGCATTCCCATTCTCTTTCTCTCTGGCTGTAAACTCAACGAACCTGCCAAGTACAGCCTCAACTTCCTGAACTGAAATGGGTGGAACACAATCTAGCTGGAACTCTAGCACCGTGACCGACGTCTCATGCCGTGCACAAGATTTTCTCCAAGTAGCTAAGGAATCCTGCGTGCTCTGAATCAAACTGGAGAAAGTGGAGGTGTTCTCAAAGTCATCCTGTGTGAAGGTCTTCACCTCTGAAAAGAAAGGCACCAACCTACCCCTCAAATTATCAATATTCACCTCATCTGGATTCAACCGCCTAGCAAATATGGCCTCAAAAGTGTTTTGAACTCCATCAATGATATTGGCCATAGCCTTCCGTATCCTGGCTGAATCCGCCTGTGCTGCGTTGAAGAAACCATGTCCCGTGATCGCTGAAGAATACCATCTAGAAAAATCATACCTATCATTCTCCTGAATGACCCCTCCATCAATCAGCAACCGCAAAGGGACATGCCTCAATGCCTTAAGACGCTGAATCACTTTACTCTGATAAACGGAAGTATCTCCCCAAGCATGATCAACTGCCTCCATTCGTGCCAAAATACTGGAAGCCTGCTGAAAAGCAAAAGCAAGGTCCTCCATAAACTTTTCTATCTCAACACGAACTCCTGTGACCCACTTGTCTGCCTCCTGTGCCATCTTTCCTAACTCCAACAAGCCACTGATTGACTCTTTGGGTATCTCAGGTGGAAGCTCTATCACTGGAATTTCTTGCCCACGAGGACGAGGCAACTGCTGCACATATCCAATCAAAGCCTTATGCTCTCTTTTCAATTTCTTATACTTTCCTTCCTTTTTGAATAACCTGTCCTTGAGGGCGAGGTAGAAGTTATCACACTCCTCTACAATCTGTGCACCTGTGGGGCGTCCTAAGTCCAAAGTTGTGACCACATAATTCTCAGGTATTGCTTCATCTCGGTCACAATCAACTTGAGGCACGGCTACGTGAAGAGTACGGGAACCATCCTCCTCAGTGGATATCTTCGAAAACTTCCGTGCTTTCTTCTTCTGTGGGGGTGCACTGATCCTGTTTAAGAACTCTTCCATTTCAACTGCTGGATCAATCTCCTCGCTGGGGCTTCTTCTCATCCTATCCTTAAGCCAATCAGGCACTGTATACTGTATGTCGAATGGCTGCTGTTCTTGTGCCTCTACTTCTCGAACTTGTTCAACTTCTACATCATTCTGGTGAGGCTCATCGTCCTCAAGTGGCTGAGTGTCTCCTGAAACTATATCATCATCATCTAAAGCCGTCTCTAATTCCTGCTGAAACTGAGGGTCAATGGTAGTCCCCTTATCAGTCTGCTGATCAACTCTACTAGGTGCATTGACGCTCTGGCCAACTGACTCTCTCCGTGGAGGCTGATTATTTTCCTGTACCACTTGCACCTGATTCAATGCATTTCTTTGATCAGCAAACAAGGAAACCTCCTGTATACTTGGAGAATGTGTCTCCAATGGCGTGGGTGACTCAACTGCAACTCGTGGAGGCTCTGGCTGAATAGGCTTCTGCCGGACTAGCTCTTTCCTTCTGGATTCTGGACCTCGTGTGATTTGTTTCTTCCTGCCAGTGGTGGGTGTCCTGTGATCTCCCATCAAATTGTAAGTCAAAGCAATTGACCTACTCTTCAATCTGCTCACACGCCTATCAATCCATGCTCTGGTAAATGTCAGGACCGGAATAGAAAGTGTGTCCAAGTCAGCAACCTCTGGTTCTGACCAATCCGGGGGTGGAAGCGGAGTATCTCTTACTGCTGCATAGTCTGGATGGACAACATCCATGTCCTCATTCACCTGGTCTGGAACCGGAACAACTTCACACTCCCTAATCATGTTAATTGGCAACCGAGAGAACATTCTTTTCCTAACTTCAATCTCATCTGATGCATCAGCCCAATAATCCTCAATATTTGCCTTGTGTTTGAATTCCTCTGACAGTACCCATTTGATGTTATTATGCGGATCATAGTGCTGTCGGCTAGTGTGATATGAAAAGTGATAAAATTGAAGCTCACTCTCAGCCTCTCTAGCTGCTTGTATTGAAGGACACACTTCATCTGAATTGCCCATGACAATTGGGAAGTCAATTCCTCCCTCTTTCTTCTGAATTTTATCGTAGGCAACCAATTGCCTAGATATCTCTAACATCAAAATTCTATCGGTTGGGTACTTAGGCAGCCTATATGGATATGATGAAAAACCTTGCAGCCTTATGTAAGAAAACTTCGGAAACTGAATAAACCAGCACCCATACCTTTCAATCAATTCTTGGGCCTCTCTCGAGATTCTGTGATGCATCCGCTTCTAAAGCAATCTCGTGATATGCATGGTGAAGGCATCATTGACACGCTTGTAATGAGTGGTACTAGCCAGGTGTAACTGTGGACAAGCCTCATGGATTTTGAACTGGTGAGAGCCACAACCAACAGGTTCCTTATATGAGATTCCCCTATACTTCATTATACGAGCCAGCATGTAGATGATGTAAGAGCTCATATAAAATGTCTTCGTTCTTCTTAGGCTCAGGAGCTGCTCATGCAAATTGTCAGTGATCATCTCGGCCCAGTTGACGTAGTCTTTCCCCTCCAGCACGAGGTTGATGTAGTAGAACATCCATGGCTTGAAAATAAATGACTGTGGGCAACCACCAACTCTGCTCAGCATCATGATGAGATCACAGTACTCCTGCTTCAAGTCCTCCGCTATGATTTGCTTCGGCAGCTTCGTACGAGAAGGCTTGGGATTGCTCATCCAGTGGGTATTGATCGTCTCCGTGCATCTCTCGAATGCAGAAGCATACATTCGGTCAGCTCGTTCTCTGGATTTGTAAACCATGTTTCTGTGTATTGGGATCCCGAAAGCTTCACCAATGGCAGCAGGAGTAAGATTGGCAAGCACTTGGCCATCTGGTGACATAATCGATCTGTGTTCCTTCTCATAACAGTTGGCACACTCCATTATCAGCTCCGAACACTGAATGGCTGGTGGGAAACCAGCAGCTGCATATAATCCGCTTCGAACAATGTTATGTGAGGTGGTTGAAGGTCGATGACTACCAATCCCCAGCATTCTATTCTTGAAAGTCTCTAGGTTGACGGAGCCCAAGTTGGTATCTGTCAGCTTGCCCAACTTCGAAATGAATTTTGACTCTAGCATAAATGTCTTGGTCAGCTTCTTTATAACTGCCTGTCTGGATGCACCATTGTTATCTTTGCCAGTCGCCCTTGCCTCAACCATCTGCAGGACAATAAACATTCATCAGCAATTTAACTTAGAAAAATAAATAAAATACTTTGCAGGGCTGCCATTCGACTTCAAGAAGTTGTAATGTTATTTCTCGCTTGCAAACCTCAACTTCTTTCTTCAACAAATTCGAGCCTCGATCACTTAGCAAATTCAACTCTTTCAGCAACTTCAATCTGCAACTTGAACTTCTGTAAATTCGTATTTCACACTTAGCAAGTGCGGACTTCACAAGCTTCAGCAACTCCGCTCTTTGAATTCACACTTCTTCAATCAACAAGTTTGCACTTTTTAAACTCTTTGAAATTTCTTACTTCAAGGCGTCCTTAGCTTCAGCAATATGATTTTCCTCAAGCTTCAGCAAATTCAAACTTCAGCAATCCAGAACTTCCAACGCCTTTCACTCAGCAACTCTCAGACTTAGCAAAATTTCGAACTTCTTCAAGCCTCAGCAATCCAGTCTTCTGCAACTCACTTAGAGCAAATCGAATTCTCCTCATCTGTGAAAAAGAAGCGAGAAACTTCTCAATCTTATAGCAAAAATCGAATTCTAGAAGGAGCTAAGTATAGGCAGTGCATTAAATTTCCACTACTCCACTTCAGGAATTCGAATTTTACCTCTCTGGTATTCCTGACACTTGTCCGAGAATCTCAACCTTCTAGAAGTTCAACTTTGATTGCAACATTTCAACTTCACTTTCGAAAATTTAAATTCACCTTTTAATTCACCAGTCGAAGCTCTGTCACTTGAATTCGAATTTTACTTCTCTTTAGCTCTGGAAAATTCATCTGTGAAGGATTGGATTAAAATCATCTAGGCAACTCATTTCGAATTCATCATTCAAAGAATTTTTCTTTCAAAAATCATTTTATTCAAATTTGCCTTAGAAGATTTTAAATTTTTCCTTAGGAAAATTTCACAATTTGAGCACTGATTAAATTCTTCACCCAAAAAACGTTGGCGAAGTGCCGAAGACATAGAAATCCATCCATCATCACAAATGTCCAATACCCAGAAGAAAATTTTCTCCAGAATGCGTCGAATCCATGGGTACCCAACGAACGGGTTCATTTAAATTTTAAATTTTTGAACCTTAGAAAAATATTATTCCATTAATTTAAATCCGTTCTTCATCTCCGTGAACACTCCGATGCTCAGACTTAAGAAATTTGAATTCGTCCTGTATTGTCATCATCTTCTGACTTCATCTCTGAAAGCTTGCTTATGCTTTAAGAAGAAAAATCATCACCTTGAGTTCTAGGCATATTTTCTAAGGAAGAAAATATTTTTGCCTTAGAGAAAATTTGAATCACTCTGAAGATTTTGCCTTAGAAAATTTTTTAATATCCAACTTTGATCACTTTGCCTGTGAGAGAAATTTATTTCACTTAGAAGATCTTCTTGCAAGCACATCATATTTTACTTTCATCATCTTCAACGCCTTAGGAAAATTTTTATTATTTTGCAACTCCAGCGCCTTAGCAATATTCATCAACACCATCTTGTATTTCATTTCACCATCCTAGGCGCATAGCATACTTGAAGAAAATTAAAACCATGCCTAGCACTTTATTCACCCTTGGCAATATTTTCTAACTCCTTGGCACTTACCACCTTGGGCGCATTTAACACTTGAAGAAGAATATTCAACTTGCCTTAGAAAAATTTTGTTCACCACCTCAACATCTTATCTCACCACCTTGGGCGCATATGACACTTCAAGAGGGATATTCAACTTCACCACGCCTTGGGAAAATATTTTCAACACCTTTTACCTTATTCACCATCCTTCATTCACTTTTACTATCTTCAACTTGGGCGCATTTTGGCTTGTATGAAGGATGACTCTTCAACTTCTCCGTTTTGTCTTCACTTGACCTCATTTGGGCGCATTTCCTCATAGGTGAAGGATGAAAATTGTTGACTTGTTGACTTCTTTGAATTTGGGTGCATTTCTTATGTAGAGGAGGACGAATTTCTTTGACTCCTTTGACCTTTTGTTGCATGGGCGCATTTGAGAGGGGGAGGAGGATAAACTTTTTCCAACGCCATCTTGTGACTCTTCGCCTACCTTATTTTTGTCTTGGCATGGCCCCATTTGGGCGCATTTGAGCATATGTGCAGGATGAAACTTGTTGACTACTTTGACTCACTTGCAATTTGGGCGCATTTACACCTATGTGCAGGATGGGCGCGTTTGGAGGGTGGTGGAGGATAACTTCAACACTTAGAAATTTTTTAACTCTCATGCTTCAAGGTGGGCGCATTTTGCCGTAGCTGCAGGATGAAAAACGTTGACTTTCCTTGACTTTGCAAGCATGGGCGCATTTTAGCCTAGGAGGTGGACGAAATTTCATACTTGGAATTTTTTTCATGCCTCTTCACCTTGAGTTGGGCGCATTTTGGCTAAGCAGGAGGACGAGTTTTTAACTTAGAATTTTCTCCATGCCTCTTCATAAACTTAGGCGCATTTTCAGGTAGCTGCAGGATGAAACCCAATACTTAGCCATTTTTCCTTTCATCTGCCAGAATCTCCATGTCCTGCTATTTATAGTAAGTCCTCTGATTTCTAGACTTCTGAATCTCAGAATGATTTGAAATTTTGAACACTGGATCTTGATGACCTTGTCAGCCTGTTGACACTGCTATTCTGAGCTGGCCTGCTAAAAATAGCATATTTCCGAAGGTGGTTTGCTATTTATAGTAACTGCTTGCTTCTGATATCTCCACAGCTCTAATTGACTTGAAATTCGAATGACGCGCTCCTCACCACGTGACTTGCCTGTTGACACCAGTGCCTGACGTTGATTTACTATTTTTAGCCAGTTTCTGAAATGACTTACTATAAGTGCTCCGTTTGACTTCAAATTTCACCAGCAGAAAGCTTGAAGGATGCTGATCGCGGTGGTTTACACTGGTTTTCGAAAATTCTGCCTTTTTACCCCTCTTTTCAGGTTTTGAAGCTGGAAACCCTAATTTGCTCTGCATGCGTATCAAATGATCTCTGTTTGTCTTTGTTTCTGCTGCATTGCGATCAGCTCGTGATTCTGAAGTGCTGGGAGGCGGCTGCCGGGACGCACCTGCTAAAAATAGTAAGTTCCTTAATAAGTGATTATCTCCATTTGCATGTCATACCATTGCGTAGGTCTCGAAAAACCCAGAAGGAATCATCCGACATGCAAAAGAAACCCTGACATGCAAACCCTAAAAATAGCCTCGGAAGACTGAATTAAAGTTGTTATCTCACTTTGCATGTTATACCATTGCGAAGGTCGCGAAAAACCCAGAAGGAATATGTAGACATGCGTTGAAAAACTCTGCATCTAAGCCCTGAAATCTGCTCCGGAAGCTGAACTGCTAAAAATAGTAAGTTGTCTGTTTTCACTCAAATTTTGCACGCAAGCAGCTTGATGTGTTCTAAACACAGTGTGACAGTCGGAATTTCGAAAATGCTGACGGATTGCCTGTAATTGCATACTTACTAAAAATAGTAAGTAAGTCAGAATCTGATGAAAATTTGCTGAGAGCTTGTTGGAAGCACACTGACAACAATGTTAGTCTCTGTTTTCAATTTATTCACTTCGTTCAACCTCGAACTGACCAAAAGACTCAAAACCCTAATTTTTCAGACTTGGCCAAATTTCACTCGTTTAAGTTCAAAGACGAGAACATCCCTGGAAAGCAGACCTCAGAAAAGAGAGAGAGAGAGAGAGAGAGAGAGAGAGAGAGAGAGAGAGAGAGAGAGAGAAACCCAAGCCAAAAGACCAGAATGGAGCAAAAATAGGGTGTCCCCATTTTGAATGGGGCGATGTGTGAAAAGGTCACAACAAGAGCGTTTTGCACACTTAACCCCCACAATCAAGCACCAATGCTGCTTCCACATCACAATTTTCCCCACTCCATCTATGTGCTTCTATTCATGCATCAAGGACCCCAACCCAATTGTTCTTTGACAATGTTGAAGAAAGTGCACGAGTATCGTTGTAGTGCTTGCTAGAGATCCAACTTGGGAAAGAGTGCAAACCTCTTGATAGTGGTTTGTCAACAACAACCTTGAGAAAACACACAAGCTACTTGACAATGCCTTGTGCAATGACAATGCCAAGAATGATGAATGTCTCAATTGCACCTCACATATCAACAAGAACAGCATACATCTCAACATGTTTGATTTTGAAAAAGCTGCACACATTGCACCATGACCATAAACAACAAGTGCAAATGTGAATTTCATACTTTTGAACAATGTTGGGATCATTATCATTGTAGCCTTTGTGGAAGAGGCAAGTATTGCAAGTTCAATTGTTACACACTAAGAATTGACTATTTTGTCTGATTACATTGCAAGTGGATGGATATTGTGGTTAGAGAAAAGTTACTTCCACTTGTAAGCACTATTATAAGTGCCAAGTTTTGAACATCAACAACATATTAAATGTCCCAAACTGTATTTTTCGATGTTTGACAGTTTACACAATGTGAGATGCATAAACCTAAACAATTTTTGGTCACTGAAATCCTGATGTTGGCAGGGTGAGAGCATACTGTGAAGAGATATAAATAATATTAAATTATTATGCTTGTTGGCAGCAAGTCGCACAACTTACAATTTGTGCAATAGCTTGAAATAAAAATAGTGCTATATGGTCATGGCAACATAGACTTCTAGACTCGCAATACTTAAATTAGCTACAAATCTTTTATTATTTTTGGCAATAAACCACATAGAAAATTACATGAAGAAATACTATATTATTATTTTGAAGAAATTACAAATAAATCCTTCAAGATTCAGCTTGTTATCAAAGAGTAATGTAATACCAAAAAATGTTAAGTAGCAGTGATAACAATTAATAACAAACAACTGAAATGAAATAGATGATTGCCCAAACTATATGCACACATATATCACTCATCACGTATATCAACTGCCTGGAATATTGGCACAAGCTGAACTATATGTTGATTGAGATTGATTGCTAAGTGTGGCGGCCAGAAAATACAGATAACAGTCCAGAAATTGCAGCAAACAAAATTAACATCTGCTGTGCCCAGAAATGATAGTATGGCAGCCCAAAATACAGATTGTTCACAATAACCAGTCTTTAAAATGGTACAACCTCTAATACTAGCAAGGAAATAACACCAAAATGAGCCACAAATAGCTGTTGGAGTGGTAGGATGATCTAAGACAAAGAATTGTTCCACAAAACAACTGCGATTTGGTGTGGAAATGATACAACCAACAATTGCAATGGTATGACCTCTTTTCACTTTGTATGACATTGCAAACCTCTGCCTTAAATCAACAAATGGATTTGTTGTTATGAATACAATCAATATTCTTCACCCCACTCAATTGGAAAATGCAAACTTTTAATACTAACAAATCCTTCAACATCCAAACTAGAAACTCCATTCAGCATATCTGGTAATCCTTAGATGTAATTACTCATATATGAATATGAGGGTTTTCATTCTCAAATCCATTTGCCAAAGAGTTTTCGTCCTTAGGCAGAAAGATGAACATACATTTGATCTCAAGAAAATAGGGGCTTGATTTCATAAGTTGGATGCTTTTTTCAATACCCAGCCTCTCCTTTTATAACCCTCTTTTAAATTTAAATTTATTTTCCTATCTTATTCTAGAAATGTCTAGCTAATACCTTTTTGAAATAAGATTATATTGAACCTCTTTTTTAGACATCCTTTTTAATAATAAAATGTAAGTTGCCTTTTTATGAATATAACACAAAGTTACATAGGACAACTTAAGTTAAATTATAAATAATTTCCCTTCACCCCATTAGCCTACAAGAAATAAAATAACAGGTTAGGAGTCTTCTGATGACTTAAGCTTGGAAAGGGGATATGGCAACATTCTTGAAAACAAGACATTATATTATACTACCATGCATATGCTAGTGTCAACTTAGTGCCTTTTGTCTTCTCAAAAAGGTGAAGTGCATCAACACCTTCAAGAGAAGTGTTAAATCATAACAACTCTAGATGGACAACTTTGATAGCATGTCTTGCATGAACACATGAAGCTTCATAGATATCCTTAGCGACATAGCACATGGGATTTATCATCACACTTTGATAGATTGTAGTAAATCTTATGTGCATACAAGAAACTTCTATTTTTGCCGCTACCCTTATCTTGTTGAGGTCTTCCTTTAGTCCAAATTTGCAAACAATATGGTCAAGGAATTTACCTTGTGGTATCATGAGCCTTCACTTCTTTATACTCTATTTTAATTTTAGCCCTTGACATCATTGCATGTACTTTGTAAGGGCTTGTAAATGCATTGTGTGGCCATTGTAGATGGACCAATCAGCCATGAAGGCTTTGGAATTTCTTGTTTATGGCTTGTCAAAGATATGCAAGATAGTTCATTTTGTAGGTAGCTAGTGTATTACAAAGTTTGGACAAAATTTTATTGTATGCATAAACTTTATCTTCCAATATGGAAGTGGTTTTCATTTTATGTTCTTCCATCACACTAAATTGGTTGCATCCAAAAAAGGCCATCCATAAGAGAATAGAGTTTGTTTACATCTACTTTGAGGAGTTTACAAATGGAGTGGGTAATGGGTCCTTGATGACAAGCATAGTTAGACTTTTGAAGTAAACACAACTAATTTCTCTATATTCTTTCTTCAAAGTTCAAATTGATAACTATTAGTGACACTCATTCAATCGTTTCCTTTTTAAATATACTCTTACATTGAGCATCTTATCAATTTCTTCTTGAACTCTAGTAGCATAATTCTAGTTCATAGGGTATGCTTTCCTTTGCATTGGTTGGGTCTCTCGCATAAGATGGATTCTATATATTTAGAACTTTAACAATACTCTTTTCAATGCTTTGTATGTCAAATAAAAGACTTCTTTGTATTCCATAAAGATCTTGAATATTGAGGCCTTAAATGTTTGATCCCAATTATTACCAACCATGATCATTTGAGGGTTTCCTTTTGACCCAAATTCACCCTCATGATGGTGAGATCATTATACTTCATAGATGCTATACTTTATATATGCTATACTTTCAAATTGGTGTTTTGGCTTATTATTGAGCTTTACATCCTTGATGTTGTACTTTGTAAACTTAGGATGGTAGGTTGACTTTGATACCATTGATCTAGGAGGATTGAGAATCAATAACTTTTATTTTGTCATTTCTTTGTAATTTATCTCTTTATATCTTCATGTTTTCAATGAAATCACAATCTAATTGGAACCTTTAATAATCTTCTATTTGCCATTGGAATATAGTATGTACCATTGTAGGAGTTTTTCTCATCTTCAAAGCATTGTTACAACTCTCAAATCCTGTTGAAGCAATCTTCTTTGGAGAAACCATCTGACAAGATTAGTTCCTCACATATGCCTGACTCTTGAGATCTATTACATATTGCCAGCCTATATGTTTAATGGAGAGTAAATTTTTCTTTCAATGGTCGACTTTGGGTACTATCAACTAGCCACAATCCAACAATGCATTGTAGGCCTTCTTGCATAACTATGTGATTACAAAATTCAACAAAAAGATTTAGGTTATGATAAATATTGTTTGTGCCATATACTCCTAAATCTTTTATGCCATATTGATTGCCTCTTACCAATTGAAAATTTAGAGGCTAAATAGTTGGTTTCTTAAGGCTTTTGCAAGTATCTTATGGAGGAGGATTTGACCATACCTGCTATCCATATTCGTAAGTTTTGTGGTTTTGTTGATGTGGTGGGTGGTGTCAATTGATCCCCTTGTATAAGGAGTACTTATGCACTATTTTTAGATTGTACAAATAGTCCTTAACAAAATGCCTTCTAACTTGGCGAATTTTATAGAACATCTTTGGGCAATTAGCCGTGGTGTGACCTATCTTTTAGTCAGTACATTGGAGATGCTTGCATATCTTCTTGTCTTCCTTTAACTCTCTCATCATTTGAACCTATCTCTTTTGAGAGATTTCATTGACCTTGGTTTATTGTCATCATTGGAATTTGAGTCCTCTTCGCACCTCTTTCTTGAAAGTGTGGGTGTTTTGTTTTAGCTCTTAATATCCATCTTTAGTTGTATACAACCTTATGTGATGAAGGTGGAATACCTTCACCTTACTTCAAATTGTGAGTACATGTCCTCAATGAATCACCCTTTTCCAAGCTGCTAGTTGGTTCCTTCTTAAGTTTCGTAAAAAAATTCTCAAGTCTTCTATTACGGGTTTGTATAGTTTTGTAATTCCCTTCCCACATGTTGTAAATCTCTACAACAATTTCATTGTCATATTCTCATCCATTGGTTCACCAATATACTAGTCTATAGCCACCCCTATGATCATGGCTAGAAATGACTACAACTAGTGGTGTTCATAAATTTACATCTTGATACATGTTTTCTAGTGCTACACTAGATCTTCAAATTGAGATCTTTGAATTTGGACTTAGTAGAGTGCCCATGGTTATTGGCCTTGTATTTTTTTATCTTGTGGGCTTGATGCAACTCTTCTTGAGACAAGAGAGCATTGCTGGGTAGAAGCAAGGAATAACTTACACAGACATTAATGAAAATCAGGGACTTGTTCAATGGAAAGCAGATTTGTGATCTAATGTTATTGGTAGTTGTGAAAGGTTTATTTGAATGCTGGCTAGGAGCCTTGTTCTAGATGGAGGTTAAGTCAATATGAAATTACGAAAGTGTGGGAGGCTGCCACAAGAAGAGATCCTTATTCTATGCTACCAGAGGCAATCCATTGAAACATTCTGTTACAGGTTAACAAATCTGATCAGGGTACAAACGCAGATAAGAATAAGCAAATCCCAAGGCAATTACTATGAAAGAACACTCAGTTAGAATTCTCAGACGATGTTATTCAGATCTTCTTAATACGGACTATTTATCTTTTCCTATGTCTGTAAAAGGAGATTGAATCAATATTTGTATATGGTAGAGAGGACGTATCTCAAAGAGAGACATGTCTCATAAGAGGACGTGAATCTTCACTCAAGAGAAATTGAAGATTACTACTCGCATAACTAAACAAATAATAAGAGAAAGAATATTCAATCAGAATTACGAATCTTCTACTTGCGTATTGAATCTGACCGAAGCTACCAGAATCAACACATTCAAACTTTATTTTTTGGTTAAAAGTACATCATAGTTGAATTCATTTTAGGTTGACATTGACTCAGACACTTCTGTGGTTACCCCTTTAATACATAGGAACTATTCAAGGGTTATATACTTTGTATGGGCTTATGTTTATAAGAATTTTTTTAGTGTATATCTTTAAATGTTCATGTGTTTAAAATTTCTGACTTTTTAGTTTGTTTAAACTTTAGTCATTTTTAGGTATTTTTAATTCATTTATATTTTAAAAATTAATATATTAGTTTTATATACTATTTAAAACTTTAATAGCATTCCCCTTGTCGCCCCCAAAATTTAGAAACTTTTTGCCATCTCAAAAAATCCCGTCCCCCACCCCTGAAACTCGGGAAGGACTGTTAAAGGTGATTAATACATTATCTAAGGTGACAATACAATCATTCAGCAACAAAATATTTGTCTCTTTCATATGCTGATTACAACATTTTATTACAATGTGACTAACTACAAAACAATTGTGACAGAGCAGACTTTTATCTTAAGATAATGGATATAATATGTCAATGCAAGTGAACATATTGTAAAAGGCTCCAATTTTATTGATTTCTGTTGAATGTGTCCTCCTTTGCTTCATTTTTTTTCAGGTTTCTTGTTGGTTGATTGTGATCAAAGTCTCGATTGGTGCTGATATTATTTGCTCACAGATTACTATAAATTGTATTCATATTTGCTCACTGATTATTCCTTATAAATTGTACTCATGAAGTCTTGATCGTTACCATCTTTCTGTTAGTTGCATTTGAGTGTTACAAAGTTAAAGAATGAAATTAGTTTCTTATATGAAATTCTAATTCACACATTTGTTCAGGTTGCAGTGAATGCAGTATTTGCTAAAAGACTCTGTGAGATCTTACGCTTGTGTGTTCCACATGTTTGGTCTAAGGAAGCCTTTTTCATTCTTGTCCAAACATGCTTCTTATATAGTCGTACATTGCTTACAGGTTGGCCATAACTCTTGAATATGAATAGATTTGTCTTTGATGCTGTCTTTTGCTATTGTTAATATATTTACTCAGAAAATAAATATTTATATATTGAATATAATGACGAATTTATTATAGTTTGCTTTGATGTTTTGCCTGTCACATTTCTACCATATTTCGGAGTGTAAATGAATATATTTGAATTTCCACTGACTCATGAAAAATTATATTAAAAGGATACATGATAAACACTGTAACGCTGCTAGGAATTGAGGTATGCTAGGTTGAACTTACATAATGTGGACTAACAAGGATCAAGGCCCCACTACATAAGTAACATTGAATAGTAAAGAATAAGATAATGTTATCATTTGCAATGAGCTGCAGGACATGTAACACATCAAAGTACAATTTTTTGACACAGTACAAGTTCTCTAGATGATTGGAAATATCAATACATATTGCCACGAAACTATTAATAACATTAAACAAGTTATAATACTAATTGATATATGCTATAGAAATCAAATAACTGTCTAAGAGTCCTGGTAATTGATATATACCATAGAAATCAAATAACAATCTAAAAATTTGTCATTTCTTGGGTGGGTGGATACTTCTAACATTCTTTATCTTTGGTCTTGTTCTAAAGATTGCACAAATAATTACATTGGAATATCATCCAACATAACTTGGAATGTTATTTCTTTGAAACAATTTTTGTGCTTTTATGATGCTCCATCTCTTCTAGACCTCCTTGTTGAAATAATCTTTTCATGGAAACCTGGGGGCTCATCTTCTGATCTTTTGCAGGTGTCCCCATCCTAGGGATGTTTAGGGCATGTGGGGATGCCTTTGATAGATCTCCACACCATCCCCTAACCTTTATTGCACACAGGAAACCTCCTTGAAACATGAAGGAAATGGGAAGGAAACGCCAGGGACATCAAATAACACCCCTTGACCATGTCGTGCTCCCTTCGAAAATGTCTGAAAAATTAAAAAAATTGCCCTAGCTCAAAAAAAAGTCCAAATAATCTATATTATATATTAAAAGTTGCCCTCCTTTGATATATACATTCAAAAAGTTAAGATATGTGGGCATGGGAGGAGAGTAATTTTGAGAGTCATGGGGAACCAATTTCTTTATATTGTGAATTTGGTTTCCACAGCATTCCCATTACAAACATTGTTGCAATTTTGTTGGGAGCTTTGCGCAATTGTTGGAAATGGGATAATATTTACCAAGTTTATTGAATCAGAGCTGAAATTTATTTGCATGCTCAAGTTGAAAAGTTCAAGTTCCCATTGCATGCTATGATGAGGAGGAGCACATATTCTTTGGCTACTTATTGATGCTGGTGTCTGTGAAAAGCTTCTCTTGCCTTTAATGCTTGGCCATAGGTGGACCTTTAAATGTTATTTATTTATTTATAAATTTTTCAATCTTTATTTTTAGAATGACTTCTTTTTTGTCTTTCAAACCTTTTTTAGAAAGTACCTAAATCTGTGGTACCGATATTAATTTTTAACAATCCTTTCCTATTTCTCGCAACACAAGTTCTTGTTTGCCCCTTGGAGGAAACACAATGTTAATGATTAGTTTCCCTTGTACATATTTCAAAATTAGGGATCAATAGTCCAAAAGCATTTGAGCAATTTGTCATTCTGAAGTTGTATAATTTATGCATTTTCATTTTGTTGTATGTGCACATTGGTAATGAAAATTCAAATGATTAGACATTAAAATTTTGTTAATTTGTATGTTGACTCATGTGAATTCTTAGTTCAGCGCCAGTGTTTCATAATATGGTCATATAATGAATATGGTGAATGCCTTATCATATGGATATTTGAAATTTTCTATATATTCAAATTTTTCCTATTTTTTTAATTGCTGTCCCTTGCCATCCCGTCAAAAAAGGCCTCCCATCCCTTGTCATCCCATAAATGCATCCCCTCATTTCCTGTCGTCCTTGTCCTAGAAACTTGGTGGGACATTGATTATTTTCTATTTTAATATGCATAGTGATGGTGCAATGGTGTGAAACTACATTTGATTTTGAAAATCCCATTACTAGTAGTTGAAGATTATTTTTCATATTTTGAAAGAAATATAGAAAGGACCTTCTATGAAGTGGTAAGATTTACTTAGCAATTCTAGCAATTCCTCCATCTGTACCTAAAAGAGAGAATGAATGAAAACAATGTGTAGAAAAGGTATCCACCATGATACTCTATATAATGCATTCCTATGTAGACCTATGTGTATTCAATAAAAAACTCCTTGTGGACTACTTTGAACTTGCACAATTAGGGAGGGTGAAATAGTCATTCTTAACTTGCTATAGGGGTCTCTTACAATCACACAATTAGTTATTCTAAGAGTAGAATTAATAGTTAGTTTATTATTTATTTCATGCAATAGCTTTGTAAAATTGTAAACAATACAAATAATTGCTATTTTGCACTTAGTTGGTTAAGCGTAACTGCCAAGCTTGCATATTGCTGAAATTGCTGATCATCAAGTATTTGTGATTGCTAATCCAAAATTCAATGTTTATTCACTCAATAGAATTTGTTACGCCTATCTTACTTCTAAGTGTTTATTGTGATGTTTTGTTGTGTGCTAAGCTATATTAATTAGCTTCTATCTAATTTGCAAGATTTGTATTGCAAGTCTTTTAGAAGTTGGATATTGTGGCTTTGTACTAAGACCTTCATTTACTTTACCTAAGCCATCATGTTTTAATGTATTAATCTATTCAATCCATATGTATACTTGTATTTTTTAGTCTCTACATTTAGCTGAACAACACAAGTGTGTAGCTATAAGGATTTCTTTCAATAAAAACGCCCAAAGTCTCTTATCTTGCGTTGATGTGCTGAATCATCTTGTGCTATAGATTGAGAAAGCAAAAAGATAGGTTGTTATTGTTGGCGTAACAACTAACACCTCTGGAGTAAAAGTTGTTATGAACAGCCTATGTACACTACGCAATGAGTGCTCTTCAAATTAGGAGGGGAAGCTCCCTCGTTGTGCTTTGACAAAAATATTTGCAAAGGGAAATAAGCTAAACTATGTCCTGTCTTTTTGTTTCAGCTGTAGAGGCACAAGGCCTTCTTGAAAGAACTTATACGTTGCAGCTGAGTATTTTCTGGTTTTGCAGATCCACTAGCTACAACTAAACTTAATCTATCCAATCTCCTCAGGAAAACAGAGCATGAGGAAACAGAGCAAGGTTTGACTATCTGACGATAAACGAATTCAGATTCTCTACTTGAAGGCAAGGTGGCGCGACTATTATCTCAACCTGAATAAGTTTATTGGGCACAAAACAGATTTAAGAATTTACCATGACAATCTTATGAAACCCTATGTGGCATAACACTCGATCAAAATAGTAAAGACTTCACAAAACAAATTTATTATCACAATCTCACGAAACCCTATGTGGCATAACCCTTGATTGTAATAATAAAGATTCACAAAACAGATTTATCACCGTAATTTCTCGAAACCCTATGTGGCATAACGATTGATCACAATGGTAAAGATACACAAAACAGATTTATCATCACAATCTCTTGAAACCCTATGTGGCATAACAATTGATCACAATGGTAAAGATGTTCAAAACAGATTTATCTAAACTATGGAAAGAATCCACCATTACAATCTCTTGAAACCCTATGTGGCATAACAATTAATCGTAATAGCGAAGACACATGAACAAATACCAAAAGAGCAATATTGAGGGCATGGTAGGCGCAGCATATATTTCTCTCTGAAGCAAAAGTTATTTACAAATGAGCAAAAGCTCTTATTTATATACATCAAGGTGTAGGGAACCCTAAAATCACCTTGAGTCATCTACAGTTCTTGTAATGCATGCAAGATTGGCTGCCAAACCCTAATGAAATAAACTATACAGTTAACTGGAAAGCTACCATCAGTTAACCGAAACATCTAATCTAAAAATGGACAATTGTGCGAGCATGCACGTCCTTATTGAAAGCGAGTTAACTGGAAGACTACCATCAGTTAACGTAAAACCCTAAAATAAAACTCCAAGTGTTGAAAGCTGATCTCAGAATAGATATGCATGTGATGACAACATCGAGTTAACTTGAAAGGGTAACACCGAGTTCAACTCGTGTGTGTAATGTCTATCCTGAGAGGTGGGAATTGAAGTTTACTATGTGTGATCTTGAGCAATCAATCCCTCAACGAGATTGTTGACTGTATCACTATCTGGAGCTATGAGACTCTGTCGGAGAATGCTATGTCGATGCAACATGTCCTCACCAGCTGTAATCTGAGACTGAAGTTCCCCTCTGCTCCTCGTTGCCTCATCGAATAATGCTGACATGACTGTAAGTTGAGTAATCTTACAGCCAACGGTCTCCCCACTGAAAATGATATGAATGAGTGCCTGGAGCTCTGACTGAACATCGGTAAGCTCTACGTAGGCACCACCCTCGATCTGATAACGGCACGGTAAGCGAGATACTAGAGTCCTCACAAACCGGAGTGCACTAGTGACGTGCTCTCTACTCTCAGTCAACTCTGATGCTAAAGTGTCTTCTATCTTTGCTCTGAAAACCAATTGTGTCTTCCAAGAGTAGATAGCTTCTCTGTCCTCTGCATCTGTGACTGCATCATACACCACACTCAGGTGAGCAATCATAATCTCATCCTGGTTTGTTAATAGCCATATCTCGTTCCTCATCCTGAAGATGAAGACAGAGCTCTCGTGCATTGTACCGCAACTGATATAACTCTGTAAGCATAGCACGGCCTCTAGCAACGAACTCCTCCTCCCACTCATCCAAACGCTTGACATATGCAACCAAGTGATTGAGTTGACTTTGCTCTGCTGGAGGCTCAAACATCGGTGGGAGTGTGTTAATGGCATCAGGTCTATGCACAAGGCTAGAAATATACTGACGAAGCTGTCTGATTTCAGCCTTGAGGGCTGCCTTATCCTCTCTGTCCTTCAGTATTCTATCCCTGGCACTGTCTGTAGCAACTTGTAGGAGATCAACCTGAGTCTGACGTGTGCTACGACCAAGGTTGACTGTGATAACTTCAAAATCCAGAGATTCTAACTCAGCCAAGTCCTTACCCTGTGGAGGTACGGCAGTTTCAATGACAATCTCCATATCAGTGTTTCTCTCTACGTGAACCGTGTTCTTGACTCTCTTGTCTGGCGCATCTTGGTAAATGTCGTCAAAATCAGAATGATTAAGAACATAAGATGGCTGCCTCCTCTTCCTTCCTAGCTGAGCTTCGATCCAAGACTGGTCTCGGCTAATGCTACTAGAAGGGTCTGCACTAGCAATAGGAGGTACTGGTGAGAGTGAGTGTGTAGAAGACCCACTGCGAGGTGGAGAGTCTAAATCCAATTCAATGTGAATTGGGGTAGGTGACTGCTCTGGAACTGGTACAAGAACTTGAGGCTGAACCTCAGGTACTGGCGGGCTCTAAACTAACCTCTGAACTGGCTCTGTGATAGGCTGTCTGTCAGGCTCCGTATGTGTAACAGTGGCAAGCGCCTTGCCCTTTGAATTGTTTGGCGCTTGTACTTTCTTAGGAGGATTACTCCTTTTCTTTTGTTTAGGTTTTGACGAGGAAGGTAGTGAAGGATTCACCACTACTGGCAGCTCTGCTCTGGGAACACTTACCCTCCTTGTCTTCTTGCTATCGAGGTAAAGTATACTGTTCTGAATAACTCTACTTGACCTCTCTTTGACCGTTGCGTATTCCTTGGAGTACCAATCAACTGCTGGCAACGGTTGTGTATCGACCTACTCTCTGAAAAACTGAGGAAGAAC
>VDFB02055409.1:0-21976 GCA_007258455.2 Sequoia sempervirens
AAGTTCCAAAAGGGTCGCTATTTTTAGAACAAATTGGTGAAGTGGCGCATTCATTCTATGTTAACTGAAGTCATGAAAGGGTAGTTATTTTTAGAGTGTTTATTGCATGAAAATGGCGAATTTCTCATCTCAATCAAGATTGCTAACTTTAGTTATCAAAAGGGTCGCCTCAAGTTCAAGTTTGTGAATCTAAAGCAAGTTTGAAGATGGCGAATTTAATATGAAGAGTGCTAATTGAAGTCAAAGCCGCATGAAGTTGTTAACTGAAGACTGAGAAGGCAAACCCTAATGCATGGCGACTTCTTTAGCATATCTGAGTTTCAGTTAATTGGAATGAGGTCCAATTAGAAGCCAAGCGCACTTTTCATGGATTCCTTGCCTTGTGCGAATTTCATAAATGAAAATCTATATATTTCAGTAATGGCGTCCATTATTTCATCATCTTTAGCTTCGAAGTTCATATTCTTCTTGAGCGACCAGCAAGCTAAAGGTGCTACAGGTGTCCGAATTCAGCATTCTTCGAAGCAACGAGTTCAGATTGTTCAAAGGAAGGCGATTCTAGACTTTATTTTCACTTTGCATGCAAGTTTTATCAAGTTCCAGAGAGGAGATTGGCAGATTTTTCAGAAGCAGACAAGCAAAACTTTCTATCTTCTGTCTTATTTCTTCTATTTCTCACCTTAGGTACTTTCTTTGCATGTCAAAGAAATTCAACACATATTCAGAATCTGATCATCTGGGTTCGCATATTTCAGCATTTGCAGCAAAACCCACGTCTTAGATTTTTTCGAGAAAATCGCCCCGTAGCCTTCATTATGAAGCTCTGTGCTTTTTTCGAGAATTTCTTTGCATGTGGGCTTGAAACACATTTTTTCGAGAATCCAGCTATCTGGGTTTGTTCAGAATTCAGTTGTGCACAAAACCTATGTTCCAAAAAAACTTCAAAAATTTCTTTCGTCAGAGGCTATTTTTAGCTTTGTCCAGAGGTTTTCAGAAAGTTCAAGTATATTCGACTTTACAGTCAAAAGTCATCATTTTCAAAATGCAGTTCAATCTTATTGATTACAAGGTGAAATCGGTTCTTACACATAATTTCATCAAAACTTCAGATATAGACCTGAATCATGTTTATCTAGTGGTCAATCTGAGCAGTTTGGAGGGTGTTAGCAGCAATTCGTTGAAGAATCTTGAGCGTTCCGGGTTGTTGGCAGCGGCATCCATTCCTGTTACTATCTTCGATCTTGAGTTTGTTCTTGCTTGCATCAAGCATTATGACTCGTCTTCACGACAGATCAGATCAGTTGATGGGAAGGTTGTTTGCAGTATTAAACCAAAGGACATAGAGAAATGTTTTGCTATTTCTCCTCGCTCAGATAACTTTACTGTGGTTCTTGAAGCTTGTGAGAAGATATGGGATGCTGATCAATAACGATCGCAGAGGAAGGTGGCTCAGAAGTGGCTGAAAGTTCAAAAGACTAACATGCCTAAGAAGGTTGGTCATGGTGAATTTAAAGATGAAGTTGCTGTTTTGATAACTTTACTCAACCGAGTTACCGGTCAACCAGATGCTAGCACTTTCCGTTCATGGATGTTTTACCTGATTACCAGAATTCTTGATGGTACAGAGCGTTTTGATTGGGCTATGTTGATTAGTGATTGCTTACATCAGAAAATTACTAACTTTCTCAAGTATCACGAGTTTCATATGATATCCTACTTGGTCTACTTGGTTGCATTTCAAGGTAGCTACAGGCTTCTAAAAACTAATGGCACTCTCGGTGTTCAGCGTGTTCATGAGTATTATCCTTAGTTGGAGTTCTCTCAATCTGAGCAGGACTTCCGGGCAGTGAATGATCACTTTTCCATGAGAACCGTGAGAGATCTTAATGATGAGATGCACATTTGTATTTCTGCCGAGGCCAAATCAGCGATGGAGACTTGGGCGGATTGGTTTATCCAGTTCCCTACTTTCACATCCATCCGGGTTTATGGATATGTTGGAGAGCCCCTGATGTTGCCAAGGTATCCGTCAGACAAGATTATCTTTATGGAGTTCCTCATACAGATGCAGCATGTCCATTTCTTTCTTCGTAGTCGTCATAAGACTGCGGCTAATTTTCCATTCACTTTGGGAATTTTCACATGCAATGCGGCGACAGATGCCAGATTTATGTCTACCGAGATAGAAAGGTTCAAACTCAAGACTTACACTGAGAGGCGTTCCTATGATCCTCTCGGTCATTATGCAGATTAGTTAGAGCGAGGGATTGCACATACGCCAGCACTTGAGGATTTCTGGGCTAATTGTGAAGATGAATTCGAGGTTCGTCGTCGTCACTATTGTAGACTTACTATCGGTCAGCTCTCTGATTACCTATCCGAAGATGTTGATGGTCTATCAGATGATGATGGAGAAGTTCTTCTCAATTCATATGTCAAGGATCAAGTTGCTCGGCAGCCACTTCGCTCACCTGATTGGTATACCAAGGAGAATAGTTCTATCGAAGAGGTTTCCAGATCAGTTATCAAGACTAGTAAGTTGTTCTTGGAGAGCAAACGGACGCGAAAGTCAGTTCCTGTAGCAGAGCCGCCAAAGGATTTCGCTTCGTTGCCTTCTACTTCTAGGGCAAGACCTCGAGTCAAGGCCATTATAATACCTCCTGAAGGGGTTAGACTCAGTGGAAACACGGGGAAAAGAGCTACTGGTAAGAGGAAGCAGAAATAGATTGAGAGTGTTCCTGAGGTTCCAGTGGAGACAGTTATTCAGGCTGAGCCTCATGTTTCACCTCCTAGTTCGCCTCACATACAACCTATTGACATAGATTCTGAGCCTGAGACGCCAATTCAAGCTGGATTGGAGACAACTGAACCACCACAGGTTGATACATCAGGAACAGTCTCTCCTAGAATTGAAAATATTGTTCAATCTTGTTGGCTCGAGAAGTCTTTAGGAAGACAGAGGCGTGAACCTTCGTACAACCTTGATTTATCTGAGTTCGGTGAACCCTATCAGAGAAGATCGAACAAGAAGATAAAGAAACAAGTGCATATCGAGAAAACTCCAGAATCAGAGATTGTTATCGAAGTTGCTGTTCCTCCAGAGGGTAAGAGCTTAGATGAAGTCAAAGTTGGTGACTTTACATTCACTAAGGCAAATCTTGGCAGGACCACTCGAGAGACAGATGTAACTCTTCTTAAGATCGTCACTAATAATCTTGAAGAGCGAATCACGAAGGATGGAGAAGATAAGGCTTTACTCAAGGCTGAAAATAGTCAACTTCGTCAGTACATTTCTGATCTTGTTCATGGAAATCTGTAATGTCCCCCTTTTCAACGTGATCTTGTTTGCAGAGTGTTAGCCTATTTATTGGACCCTTGTGGGCTAGCTGGATTGGTTATGGATTGGTTAGAGGGTCAGTGGTACTTTCTGGAGAGTTTGATCGTTCTGGTTTTCAGAGCCCAGTGACTGGTTCACAGCAGGCGTTGGCAGTGCAGGAGTCGACAGCTTCTGATGACACAGGATTATATGGTGTTTTGAGTGAGTTATGGGTTTTTTAGTGATTTAAATATTAATTGATTTAATATTTAATTATAAAGTCAAATTGACTTTATATTTTTAAATACTTAAATATTCTCTAAAAGTGATTTAATATTTTAAATCACTTAAATGGATAAAGTGCGCCCAAGTATTTAATTCATATACTATTGAAATGAATTAAATATTATTTAAAAGATTTTAATATCCGAAAGTGGTGTATTTTCTTGGGATTCGTGCCTTTGCATAAAAGGGCATTTCTGGCAATGAGAAACTCACCTTTTGACAATTTCAACTTTGCCTTGTGCTATTTCCTGTGCATTCTCCTGTGATCAGGGTTTGAACAATTTTTCCATTGAAGAACGATAACTCTTCAGTGTTGAGCACTTTTGAGGCTGTGAGAGATCAGCTGAATTTGTGCAGGTTGTGAGAGCTTCATACAGAGGTTCTACTGGGCTTGAGCTGTGTTTCCTATTGGATTTCTTTATCAGTTTCAGAGGGTTTTGGGAGATGGCGCCTTCATTTCATCTGGCAGACATCATACTTCTTGGCCGTACCTTCTAAGTGAGAATTCAGGTTGTTTGCAGTGAAGTGCGTGGCTCTTGTGCAAGGGCGTTTGGGCATTTCTTGGAGAAACGCCTTCTTTTCTGAGGGTTTCTCTTCATCATTTTAGGCGTTTGGCTTGTACTCTTTATCTGCCACCGTTTTCAGGCTGGATTTTGCATTTGTAGCTTTCTACACCAGATTTGGTCAGTTTTTCACCATCTTGGCTGGCAAACTGGACTACTTTCTTAAATAAATAATCTGGACACTTCCGGGTATGTTTATGAGTTCTAAATCCATTGTTGAGCATATTTATCATCTTCTGTATTGTCAATTCGCCTGAAATAACTCAGATTTACGTTTTATATGCATTTATGCTGTGTGCCCCTTCTCTTCTGTCTATCAAACTTTCTCTAAAAAACTAAATAACACTTAAAGACTTAAGAAAAATTGGGGTTTTGAGTTGAGAGCCAGCAGGGCTCATCACAAAATCCGAATAGAGCACCTGTTCTTCCTCAGAGTACACCTGCATAACAACGAAAACTGGATCAGTTAGTCAGTCATGGCATACTTTTGGACAACTGGATTGATAGTTTAGTTGCTGCTGGTCGGTGTCTTCTTGCAGATATGTATCAGTTGAGAAGTGATGCACATAAGCTTCGTCAGGGTGTTTAGTCACTTGAGATTGCAGTTGCAGAGAGTTTGGCGAAGGATCGTGTTCTAGTATCTCAGTTGTCAGTTGCATATGATGCTTTGGAGTTGGTCGAGGATCAAGAAAAGGTTTTTACTTGGAGAGAGCAGCATCTTCTCAGGACGGAAATATGTGGGAAGATCTCTACTAAATTGTTTTCATTCAAGGATGATGTGGTTGGAGTACTTGCACTTGTTAGCGGTTTCGTTGTTCAGATTCTGTGTCATTATCTTCTTGAAGATGGCATGTATGTTGAGTTGGGCAAAGTACAAGCAGAGTTCGAGAGGCTGATTCGTGACAGCCTTGAAGGTGAACCTATGGCGCCTAAATTAGAGAATATTTCAGTGATTGCAGCCAGTTTCAGAAAGGCGACTGAAGAATGTAAAGATGGTATGCACACAATTACAGAAAGTGGCAGAGAACTAAAGAAACAGACTATTATTTTGGACAGTGTCAAAGTGCCAGATGACAGAGAGATTGATGAGTTCTTGGTCAAAGTGTTAGACCGAGTTGACATGGAGTAATCTGCCAGTTGGAACCTGCAGTTAATTTCGAGGGTTGAGTCATGAGCAGCAGTTA
The DNA here is from genome assembly GCA_007258455.2 of Sequoia sempervirens. Lineage (NCBI taxonomy): Eukaryota > Viridiplantae > Streptophyta > Pinopsida > Cupressales > Cupressaceae > Sequoia > Sequoia sempervirens. The sequence continues at coordinate 5,349 of VDFB02055409.1, forward strand.
ACTCGACTTTCAGTCTTGAGTTTACTTGCTGACTTAACACATGCATCTGGTCCTTGGAATTATCAACCTGAGGTTAGGGTTAGGGTTTCTGGATTAGCTGAAGGTAGTGTCAGTTAACTGCTTTTATTAGGGCGTGCATGCTTGCATGGTCCATTAGGTTATTTATGCCGGTTAGCGATGGTAGCTTTCGAGTTAACTATAGTTTACTTCATTAGGGTTTAATAATTAATCTTGCATGCATTTGCGAGACTGTAGTTAACACAAGGTGATTTTAGGGTTCCCTACACCTTGATGTATATAAATAAGAGCTTTTGCTCATTTGTAATTAACTTTTGCTTGAGAGAGAAATATATGCTGCGCCTACCTTGCCCTCAATATTGCTCTTTTGGTATTTGTTCATGCGTCTTTGCTATTACAGTTAATTGTTATGCCACATAGGGTTTCATGCGATTGTGATAGTGAACTCTTTCCATAGTTTAGATAAATCTGTTTGTGCATCTTTATCATTACAATCAATTGTTATGCCACATAGGGTTTCATGCAATTGTGATGATAAATCTGTTTCGTGACCTTTTACCGTTATGAGCGAGTGTTATGCCACATAGGGTTTCATAAGATTGTGATGATAAATCTGTTTGTGAAGTCTTTTACCGTTATGATCAAGTGTTATGCCACATAGGGTTTCATAAGATTGTCTTGGTAGATTCTTAAATCTGTTTTGTACCTAATAAACTTGTTCAGATTGAGATAATAGTTGCGCCACCTTGCCTTCAAGTAGAGAATTTGAATGCGTTTATCGTGTTATAGTCATAACCTTGCTCCGTTTCCTCATGCTCTGTTTTCTTGAGGGAACTAGATAGAATTTAAGTTATTAAGTTTAGTTGTAGTTAGCGAATCTGCGAAACCAGAGAAAATTCTCAGCTGCAACGTATATAGTTTTCGAGAAAGCCTTGTACCTCTACAGCTGAAACAAAAAGATAGGAATTAGTTTAGTTTATTTACCTTTGCAGGTATTTTTTGTCAAAGCACAACGAGGGAGCTTCCCCTCCTAATTTGAAGAGCACTCATTGCGTAGTGTGCATAGCTGTCCGTACCAACTCTTACTCCAGAGGTGCTAGTTGTTACGCCAACACGTACCAATCCAGTTGTCGAAGTGGCTAGTGAGCAACTTGATCCTTGATGAATGTGCTAACACCTCTATGTCATCATTTGAAAAACCATCAACGTCGTCTGATAAGAAATCAGCAAGTTGAGGAAGAGTAAGTCTGCAATATTAACGTCTGCGTACTTCAAATTCGTCTTCGCAATTGACCTAGAAGTCTTGAAGAGCTGGCCTGTGTGAATGACTTTGCTCCAACTGAGTTGCGAAGAGACCGAGAGGATCATAGGAGCACTTCTCACTAAGGTACTTGAGATGGAGTTTTGACAACTTGTTGCTCATCAACTTGCAATCGACTGCTGATCTACATTTGTATATGCCTAGTCCACATGGAAAGGTGAACGCTTGCTTGTGCCGATTGCGAAGAAAAGTATGAACCTCGTTGTTGACGTGGTTTTTGAGACTGCACAAACACAGAACAAAGTTTCCCAACGGATACTCTATTCTCTCTTGATCAAAGTATTCCATGCGCTAAGATTGCGAGAAAGTTCGCACGTTCAACTCCAAGGTTCCAAATACTTAGAATACCCTCAGTTGGTTGATGTGTATTGCTGTGTTCTTACGAGGGGACTTACACAATTGTTCAGACTTCTTGCAGTTAGCAGTTGGTATATGATTTGAAGGGGATTCTTGCGTGTATGATTTGGCAATATAGTTCGTTTTCCTAAAACTAATCAGAAATATGCGGAAAGTAAAGAGTATAGGGCCTAAGAAACTTATATTCTATCCTAAATGCAAGATATGTGGAGCTTCGTTTTAGTAAAATTCAACCAAATCTCACCTAGCCTCACATCGGACAGCTTCAGCAAAATTGGTGCAATCTTCAAAGGGATAACAAAGGATGTTCAAATTATGATTTAGGATGCATACACCATCACAACAACGCATATAAGCATACAAACCATAACCAAAGTTAAACTCAAGATAATGTCCAGTCGACCACGCAAGGCGAACTTATCATCAACAAGTTGCTAGTGGTATGGAATAAAGTGAAGCTACCTCAATAAAACACCACACATCAAAGTAAACTACTTGCATGAAAATTACGCTATTTGGATACGAAAGGAAGAAGAGACCTTGCTAGCTATTCATGACAAGACGAATTCCACCATCAATGAAAAGATCTATTATCATGAAAAGTGTTACACAACAATCTCCACAAAAGTTTTCAGAGGGAAAACTTTCTTTCTTCTCCACACTATGCAAAATGTCTACAATGCTCTACTCTCTAGTCTCTAGCTCTAACTCAATTCTGATTCTAATCTCCTGTTCTAATGAATTACAAATGAGGGGGACTTCCCCTTTATATAGCTAGCCCAGTCCAAAAGACGGCTAGGGTTACAATCAATAGAGTGGCCAGAATCGTGCCACCTCAGCCCTAACCCTAAAAACTGCCAGAATGGGGAGTGGTACATTAAATGAATCAAAGATTCCCACTCACTCCCAAAAATAGTAAAGGCAATAAATATCCATTATCAGTCTTCTAGAAGATCCTTGTCCAGTAGTGCATTCCCATTTGCCTTCTCTCTGACTGCAAACTCTACGAATCTGCGAAGTACAGCCTCAACCTCCTGAACTGAAATAGGTGGAATGCAATCTAGCTGAAACTCCAACACTGTGACTGAATGCTCATGCCTCGTACAATATTTTCTCCAAGCAATCAAAGAGTCCTGTGTGTTCTGGATCAAGGTGGAGAAAGTAGAAGTATTCTCGAAATCATCTTGTACAAAGGTCTTAACATCTGAAAAGAAAGGCACCAGCCTACCCCTCAAATTATCAACATTCACCTCCTCTGGATTCAACCGGCTAGCAAATATGGCCTCGAAAGTATTTTGAACTCCATCAATGATATTGGCCATAGCCTTATGTACCCTGGCTGAATCTACCTGTGCAGCGTCGAAGAAACCACGCCTCGTGATCGCTGAAGAATACCATCTCGAGAAATCATACCTGTCATTCCCCTGAATGACACCTCCATCAATCAGCAATCGCAACGGAACATGCCTCAATGCCTCAAGACGCTGAATTACTCTGCTCTGATAGAAAGAAGCATCACCCCAAGCATGATCCACTGCCTCCATCCGTGTCAAAATACTAGAGGCCTGCTGAAAAGCAGAAGCAAGGTCCTCCATAAACTTCTCTGTCTCAACACGAACCCCGGTGACCCACTTATCTGCCTCCTGTGCCATCTTTCCTAACTCCATCAAGCCACTGTTGGACTCTCTAGGTATCTCTGCTGGAGGCTCTATAACTGGAATATCCTGCCCTCGAGAACGAGACAACTGCTGAACATATCCGATTAAAGCCTTGTGTTCTCTTTTCAGCCTTTTATATTTTCCTTCTTTCTTGAATAATCTGTCTTTGAGGGCGAGGTAGGAGTTATCACACTCCTCTACAATCTGCGCACCGATGGGGCGTCCCAAATCCAGAGTCGTGACCACATAATTCTCAGGTACTGCTTCATTTCGGTCACACTCAACTCGTGGCACAGCTACATGAAGGGTACGGGAACCATCCTCTTCAGTGGATATCTTCGAAAATTTTCTTGCTTTCTTCTTTTGTGGAGGTGCACTGATCCTGTTCAAGAATTCTTCCATCTCAACTGCTGGATCAATTTCTTCGCTGGGGCTTCTTCTCATCCTATCCTTAAGCCAATCAAGCACATCGTACTGTATATCGAAGGGCTGCTGCTCCTGTGCCTCGACTTCTCTAACTTGCTCAACTTCTACATCATTCTGGCGAGGCTCATCGTCCTCAAGTGGCTGAGTGTCTCCTGAAACAATATCATCATCATCATTCAAGGCCACCTCTAACTCCTGCTGAAACTGAGGGTCAGTAATAGTCCCCTCATCATCCTACTGATCAACCGCCAACCGACTCTCCGTGGAGGCTGAACAATATCCTGTACTACTTGCGCCTGATTCAGTGCATTCCTCTGATCAGAAAACAAGGAAACCTCCTGTATACTTGGAGAACGGGTCTCCAATGGTGATGCAACTGTGACTCGTGGAGGTTTTGGCTGAACAGGCTCCTGTCGAACTAGCTCTTTCTTTCTGGGCTCTGGACCTCGTGTAATCTGTTTCTTTCTGCCTATGGTGGGTGTCCTGTGATCTCCCATCATGCTGTAAGTCAAAACAATTGACCTACTCTTCAACCTGCTTACACGCCTATCAACCCATGCCCTAGTGAATGTCAGGACCGGGATAGAAAGTGTATCCAAATCAGCAATCTTAGGCTCTGACCAATCTGGAGGTGGAAGTGGAGTATCACTCACTGCTGCATAATCGGGATGGACAACGTCCATATCCTCGTTCACCTGGTCTGGAACCGGCACCACTTCACACTCCCTAATCAAAGTAATCAGCAACCGAGAAAACATCCTTTTCCTTACTTCAATCTCATCAGCCGCATCAGCCCAATAATCCTCAATGGTGGCCTTATGTTTAAACTCCTCCGACACTACCCATTTGATGTTATGATGTGGGTCGTAGTGCTGTCGGCTAATATGACATGAGAAATGATAAAATTGAAGTTCACTTTCAGCCTCTCTAGCTGCCTCTATTGAAGAACACACCTCATCCGAGTTGCCCATGACAACTGGAAATTCTACCCCTCCCTTCTTCTTCTTCTTTTGAATTTTATCAAAGGCAAGCAATTGCCTAGATATCTCTAGCATTAATATTCTATCTGTTGGGTACTTAGGCAGCCTATATGGGTACGATGAAAAACCTTGCAGCCTAATGTAAGAAAACCTTGGAAACTGAATGAACCAGCACCCATACCTTTCAATCAACTCTTGGGCTTCCCTCGAGATTCTGTGATGTAACCGCTCCTGAAGCAGCCTCGTGATGTACATGGTGAAGGAATCGTTGACACGCTTGTAGTGAGTTGTGCTTGCCAAATGCAACTGTGGACATGCATCATATATTTTAAACTGGTGGGAGCCACAACCGACAGGTTCCTTGTAAGAGATCCCTCTGTACTTCGTCATACGAGCCAACATATAGATGATGTAGGAGCTCATGTAAAACGTCTTCGTCCTTCTCAGGCTCAGGAGCTGCTCATGCAAATTATCACTTATCATCTCGGCCCAATTGACATAGTCTTTCCCCTCCAGTACGAGGTTGATGTAGTAAAACATCCAAGGCTCGAAAATTAATGACTGCGGGCAACCACCATTCCTGCTCAGCATCATGATGAGATCACAGTATTCTTGCTTCAAGTCATCCGCTATGATTTGTTTCGGCAACTTTGTACGAGAAGGCTTGGGAGTGCTCATCCAGTGAGTGTTAATCGTCTCCGTGCATCTCTCGAATGCAGAAGCATACATCCGCTCAGCTCATTCTTTGGATTTGTAAACCATGTTTCTGTGCACCGGGATCCCGAAAGCCTCACCAATGGCAACAGGAGTAAGATTGGCTAGTACTTGGCCATCTGGTGACATGATTGACCGATGATCCTTCTCATAATAATTGGCGCACTCCATCATCAGCTCCGAACACTGAATGGCTGGCGGGAAACCAGCAGCTGCATATAACCCACTTCGAACAATATTGTGCGAAGTAGTTGAAGGTCGATGACTGCCAATGCCCAACATTCTGTTCTTGAAGGTCTCCAGGTTGATGGAGCCCAAGTTGGTGTCCGTCAGCTTGCCCAACTTTGAAATGAATTTTGATTCTGGCATGAATGTCTTACTCAGCATCTTGATCACAGCCTGTCTGGATGCACCGTTATTATCCTTGCCAGTCGCCCTTGCCTCAGCCATCTGCAAACAATAACATTCATCAGCAATTTAGTTTATAAAAATAAAATAAGACATTGTGTGTAGGGGCTGCAGTCGACTTTAGAAGCTGCAATAACTTTTCTTATTTGCAAACCTCAGCTTCTTTTCCCAATAAAATCGAACTTCAACACTTAGAAGAGGTTTCTAAGTAGACTTCAGTGACTTCACTACTTTTCAACAACTCCAATCTACAACTTTGATAAATTCGTACTTTGCACCAGCAATCAGCAATCAACAATTTTACACTTTGGAAACTCTCAGCAACTTCACTTCTTCAAGGCAACTACAGATTTGAATCTTTAGCAACTTGCAAGTACGCTGTAATGCCCCGCCACGCAACCCTAGAGGAAGTTGCAATTCACCACTTAAACGTACCAATTTTTTTTTTTGTTTAAGTACAAATAACATGAAGATAATACATATTGCCAACAACCTCTAAGGCCACGAGACAAGGATTACTTAAAAACCCAAACAACAACTAACATTAAAATAAACCGAAACATTAATCACTTACAAAATTAAGATTACATACATCCCATGCAAGATAAATTACAACAAGGATAATAAATACCTCAAGTTTCCAATTAACATTTAAGCAATAAGATTACAACACTCATTCCCCGAATGAGGTAAATCCAATAATCATGATTACAATTTACAAATTCCACCTCGATAACAAATGAGGGGTAGCAAGATAAAGCTCAACTGAAAAGAACGAAGCCAGAAAGGCAACAGCATCCAACGAGCTCTCCAACTGGAAATCACGAACGCACGAACATGAAGAAGAACCAACGGAAAGGAATGCACGCCACCCGACCACGTGGAACCCAAAGGCCCCACTCCCTCCGTGCTAGGAGATAGTAACAAGGATTTCCTAGACAAGTCCATCTACCTCTAGACACAGGATAACACAACTGAACCGACGCAAATACCCACATCACTTAACATAGTAAGAAAACTCACAAGACAAAACATTGCTTCCAGGTTACATAGAACAAGTACACCATCGTACAACACACAATAACTGACTAACTGTTGACGTAGGAAGAGTGTCATACATAAATTGCCATGAGTTACCCTAGCTCAACCTTCCTAGGCTACCGGACCCCCATCATGGGTTACCCTGGCTTGCCTCTACCGGTGCCGGACCCTCATGCAAAACTATGCATCTCATCTCATCTCAAGTCTTAACGATGCATGTTCCATGAGAGAGGCATTCTTTAACTTTATTAGTGTGAAGTTCCCCATTAATTTTTTTTTAAAATTATCTCTTGATTAAATCCTAGGTGAGTTACCCTGACACCCCTTTGGGCGTCGGACCCTCACAAAGGGCCACTCTCCTATTGACAACACGGGGATACAAAACCCCCAATTCAAGGGTAGACCACATGTACAAACTGATGACTAATTTCCCACCTTAACACATAAGTTAAACAACCCATTCGTAGTACACGGGTAACCAACACATACCACAAATCCCATTCATGATAACCGGGTGTAACAACATGGTGTAGCCACGACACATCTCAAGTTGAATCTCAAAAGAACAACCCCCATCAGGATACAACTCCCTTATCTGGAAGACTTACATGATCAACAAGAAATGACTTAAAGTCAACAATCATATAATCACACGTTCTCTACATGCCCAAAAATGTAATTTTGACAAACAAACTCTCTCATAACATAGAGACCAAAGCACAGAACAAAGGCTAACTCACGTATAACCACCCATACCAATAAATGAACCCATATCAGGAAGATTCTCAAAACATTCACTCTCATTCCACAACATCGAAGGCGAACAATTAAACACTGAAAACATTTCAGACAAATAGGTGAGCTAATGTTCGGATTTCCTAAATCCATTCAAACACAGATTTCATGACTTGCATTTATCCAATCAATTGATCCCATTTCTTTTCACGACATTGGAATATATAAAGAACAGATCATTTACTCTAAATTTCATAACCATATTCATAATCAAACACTTTAATAATGCAGCTATCTGGTTAAAATTTAAATCAACCGTTCTCTCTAAGTTTCATGATCACATGCAAAAGATAAATCACTTGATTAATAAATCATTTAGGTTAACTAATAAATTCATCCTTTACTCTCAGTTCCGCAATCATAATAATCACATGGTCGTTTAGAAGTTCTAGTTTGACATTTAACATTATTTAAATATACCAAATAAAATTATATTTATTTGCAAATGAAACAATTAAATAACTTTAGATAAAAACTCCCATTAAATAAACTATAACAAATAACATATATAAATATTTTCCAATTAATTTATATTTTAAAAACCTCATGACTAACATAACATACATTTTGAACTTACTAAAATTCCTTTAATTTAATATATATTAAAGATATTATATTTTATATAATATACAATATTAAATATTATATATAATATATAAAATATAATATAAATAATATATATATAAAAATTAATCTTAATAAAAGTAAATAAACTTTAACTAAAGAAAATAAATGTTTTAAAGCAAACAAAGGGCCGAAGCCCTGGCACGCAGGCCCCCCCCACCGCCCATGGCAGCGGAGCCTGTGTGCTCCACACACAGCGCCCTGCCTACCGGCCGGGCGGCGGAGCCTATGCACTGAGCGCACAGTGCCCGCCTCCCTACCGGGCGGCGGAGCCTGTGTGCGGAGAGCACACAGTGCCCGCCTCCCTGCCGGGTGGCGGCTGCGGTGGCGGCGGCGGTGGGGTGGGGTTTGACCTCCCACCTCACCAAAAAACAAATTTTATAATAAATTATTTCTGCGTTTCTTCCAGAAACGAAAAACGAAAAACAACAAAATTTTATGAAGTTTTTTCTGGGTTTAGCCCAACTTTAAAATTTTCCAAAATAACAAATATATTTGTATATATATTTGTGGGTATCTCCATATATTGATATATATGGTTGTATTCACAAATATATATACCCAAATCTTGATTTCATACACAAATTGTAACGATAATCCAAACCCAATTCAAGAAAATAAAACTTATTTCAAAACAAGGAAATGGGTTTTCAAAAATCTAGTTTAATCATTGAGCTTTCTTGGATTTTCTTTCTATTTCCAAATCCATTACAATTGTGCAAATTGAAAAGCTTTTCCATGAATTTTATTGAATCTAAAACTATATCTTCAATCATTCAAAATGAGCAAGAAGATGAAGGGAGAAAATATAGAACCTTATGTTTTCTCCAAAATTGGCAAGCTTCCACCATGGAGATTTTTTCCAAGCACTCCTTCAACTCCACCATCTTAGCCTCCTCTAAGCCTCTCCACCCAAAAACCAAAACCAAGAATTCCATAGAGGGATTGAAAGAAAACCCTAAATAAAAATATATCCTTTTTTCCAAACTTCCCAAATTCAAATTCAAATTCAACTTCTAATTCAAATTCTAATTCTAATTAAATTCAAATACAAATGCAAACTCACTTTCAAATTCAAACTAAATTCAATTTCAAATTCATATTCAACTCTTCACAAATATCTTTCCCCAAAATAGTCAACTATTTCAGAAAATATCTTTTCTACCCCAAAGTCTTTGCATAAGAAAACATTTGAATTTTTAATAACTTTAAACAATTTTCTAATTCTAATTTGAATTCAATGTATTTTAGCATTTTATATTCAACAAAAGAATTAAATCTTTTACACTTTTAATTCAAAAGGGATAATATAATTAATTCACACAATTAATTTAAATTATCAATAAAATAAATCTAATCCACTATTAGATTATTTTATTAATTTATTTAAATTAATTAATACAGTAAATAGTTTCCTAGCATTACAACCAAGAGCATTTAATCAGCAGTTAAGCAACATAAGCCATTTTAACTTGAATTTAATTAAAGATCAAGGTGATCAGGGCAACATGAAACAACCAAACCCGACTACAACCCGACGACACTCGGTGACTAGGGTAACGACTTGACACAGAAAACCTAGCTACTATCTCCCAATTAGTTTCCGTTGGTCAATGGACACGCTCAAACCTGAAAACCAGGTGGAGTCGATGTCATATACCTGACAACCTGCAACAAAGAGCATGTCGAACGTGCATATATACATAATATGATCAGACACACCGTGAAGAGGAAATCTCAGAATCGTAGGGCACTCGCAAGCGAGTGATACAATCCCGTCCCCTTCACCAATACACTCTCACTAACTGACGCATCTAACATGATTAACATGATCAACAACATAGAACATCGTTAAATCAGATATCTTCTAAGTTAATCCAGACATGTCGTAAAGATGGCATCAGAATGAAATCACATCAAAATATAGCTTCACATCGTTTAATTATTGCAATCAGAAGTAACCAAGTTCCAAATTCCCATCATAACATAACAAGGCATTACAAGGAGAACACTGACGAACAAGGAGCCAAAACAGAGGGTTGTTACATATGCCCTTCTTGACTTCAGCAATGGCACTTCTCCAGCAACTCAAGGCGTCCCTCTTCAGCAGCCTTAGCAACTTCAGCAACCTCAAGACTTAGCCAAAATTCGAACTCTTCAAGCTTAGCAACAATCCTTACTCAGAGAAAATTCAACTTCTTCAACTGTGAAAAAATAAGGGAGAAGCTTCTTCATTTTATAGCCAAAATTCGAATTCTAGAAGAAGCCAATTATAGCCAGTACATTTAATTTCCACTACTCCACTTCAAAAATTCGAATTTTGCCTCTAGTATTTCTGACACTTGTCTCTCGACGTCAGGAATCTTGCTCTTCTAGAAACTTGACTTTGACTGGCATCTTCGAATTTATTTTCGAAAAATTCAATTTAAATCCATCTTTTTGATTCACCAGCCGGAGCTCCATCACTTGAATTCGAATTAAAACTCCTCCTCAGCTCTGGAAAATTCATTATTGAAGAATTCAAACAAAATCATCTAGGCAACTTACTTCAAATTCATCATTCGGAGAAATTCACCTTGAAAAACGCATTTTATTCATCCTGCCTTAGAGAATTTTAAATTTTCTCCTCAGGAAAATTCACAATTCGAGCACTGACTAAATTCTTCACTGAAAAAGTGTTGGCGAAGTGCGGAAGATGTGGAAATCCATTTGTCATCACAAATGTTCAGTACCCAGAAGAGAATTTTCTTTAGAATGCTTGGAATCCATGGGTACCCAACGAACGGGTTCATTTAATTTTAAAATTTTAAACCCTAGAAAAAAAATATTATTCTGTCAAATTGAATTCATTCTTCGCCTGTGATCATCATGTGTTGCTCTGACTTGAGGAACTTGAATTCATCCTGCATTATCATCCATCTCTGACTTCATCCCTGAAAAATTTGCCGGTGTTCTGAGAAGAAAATTCATCACTCTGGGCTCTAGGCGTATTTTCTAAGGAAGAAAATACTTTTGCCTTAGAAATTTTTTAAATCATCTTGCACTTTGCCTTAGAAAATTTTTGTTTGATCTTACTCATCGTTGCCTGGGAGAAAATCATCAACTTTGTTTGAAAAAATCTTTGGGAGGGTGCTTAGCATATTTTTATTTTTCACCCACTTCTTCACACTTGAAAAATATTTATTTGAAGTCCCAACGCCTTGGCAATATTTTATTTTTTATTTTATCATTCAAAACTTTAGGCGCATATTGCATATGAGGGAGGATATTCATCCTTGCTTTGAAAAATTTTCATCACCTAGCAAGTTGCTTCACATTTCACTTCACACTCTAGGCGCATAACATACTTGGCATTTTATTTCCACCACCTTGGAATATTTTCTAACACACCACCTTGGGCGCATTTTGGACTTGAAGAGGAAAAACGCCTAGCATTCACCACCTTTTACCACGCTTTGAAGTATCTTTTACCTCACTTACCAGCTTGCACTTACTTTTACCATCCTAACTTGGGCGCATTTCCATGTAGGTGAAAGATGACTCTTCAACTTCACTCTTTTGTCTTCACTTGAGCTTGTTTTGGCGCATTTAGGAGGGTGAGGAGGACGAATTTCCTTTGACCTTTTGACTCTCTTCTAACTTGAGCGCATTTTCATGTAGGTGGAGGATAAGAACTTTGACTTGTTTGACCTCTTTGCCTTTTGGGCGCATTTTAGCCTTGCTGTTGGATGGACTTGTTTGACCACGTCCTTTGTGACCTTCCACCTCCCTCTTTTGTCCTTACATGCATGTATTTGGGCGCATTTTGCCCATGGAAGAGGATGAAACTCTTTGACCGCTTTGACCTTCTTGCAACTTGGGCGCATTTCACCCCCTTAGAAGGATGGGTGCATTTGGAGGGGGGTGGCGGATATGTTCAACACTTAGAAATTTTTTTTTTATCCTTTTCTTTCTACAAGTTGGGCGCATTTTGGCCTGTGTGAAGGATAAACTTCGTTGACTTTCCTTTGACCACTTGAACTTTGGGCTCATTTTGCCCTTGATGAAGGATAAACTTCATACTTAGAATTTTTTGTGCTAGGCATATGCTTGAAGGCGCATTTAGGCTAGGCAGAAGGATGGAAAGTGTTGACTTCCTTTGACTTTCTCCAGCTTGGGCGCATTTTGGCCTGTGTGAAGGACGAGCTTCATTCTTTAGAAATTTTCATGCCTCCTCTTCTATCTGGGCGCATTTTGCCATGCCTACTGGATGAAGTTCCAGACTTAGAAATTTTTTCCTTGTTCTCGCCAGCCTTCATGCCCTGCTATTTATAGTAAGTCCTTTGAATTTTGTATCTTTGAAGCCCGGAATGACTTGAAATTTTAAACGTAGCATCCTCATGATCTTGTTGTTCTGTCGACACTGCCATTTTTAGCTGACCTGCTATTTATAGCCCATTTATGAAGATGATTTACTATAAATAGTAATTGCTTGCTTTTGATAGTTCCACTGCTCCGATTAACTTGAAATTTGAATGAGGCGCTCCTCACCACGTGACCTGCCTGTCGACATCAATGCATGTGCCTGACTTGCTATTTTTAGCCAGTTTTCAAATTGACTTACTATAAATAGTAAGTGCTCCGTTCGACTTGAAATTTCACCAGCGGATAGCCTGAAGGATGCTGATCACGATGGTTTACATCGGTTTTCGAAAATTCTGACCTTTTGCCCCTCTTTTCAGGCTCCAAAGTTGGAAACCCTAATTTGCTCTGCATGCGTATCAAATGGTCTATGTTCCTCTTCGTTTCTTTGGCACTGCGATCAGCTCGTGATTCTGAACTGCTGGGAGGCGGCTGCCGGGACATACCTGCTAAAAACAGAAGTTCCTTACTGAGTGGTTATCTTCATTTGCATGTCATACCATCGCGAAGCTCTCGAAAAACCCGCCAGGAATCATCTGACATGCAAAAGAAACCTTGACATGCAAACCCTAAAAATAGCCTCGGAAGACTGAATTCTGAAAGTTGTCGTCTCGTTTTGCATGTTACATCATTGCGAAGGTCTCGAAAAACCCAGAAGGAATATGTCAACATGCAAAGAAAAACTCTCCATCTGAGCCCTAAAATTTGTGTTGGAAGCTGGACTGCTAAAAAAATAGAAAGTTGTCTGTTTTCGCTCAAATTTTGCATACGAACAGCCTGATGCGCTCTGAATGCAGTGTGACTGTTGGAATCTCAAAAATGCTGACTGATTGCCTGCAATTTCACACTTACTAAAAATAGTAAGTACCTCAGAATTCGATGAAAACTTGCTGGAGACCTGCTGGAAACATGCTGATAACAGTGTTAAGCTCAATTTTCAATTTACTCACCCTATTCGACCTCGGACTGACCGGGAAAGACGAAACCCTAATTCTCAGACTTGGCCAATTTCACGCTTAAACTCAATGACGGGCACAATCCCTTGAAAGGCGGACATCAGAAAAGAGACGGAGCGAGAGAGAGAAAGAAAAACCCAAGCCAAAAGACCAGAATGGAGCAAAAATTAGGGGGTCCCCATTTTGAATGGGGCGATGTGTGAAAAGGTCACAAAACTCGTGAACCTGTCTCAAGAATTCCATGAACAAGACTTTGTCTGACAGGTATCTAGGTGTTGGTTGAATATTTTGCAAACTTGTGAGGTTTAGCAAAATGGTGATTTCAGCCAAAGTGTGTGAGATAAAACTCTCCTAATTAAGGGAAGGCTCCCCCTTTCCTATTAACTAAAACAAATATGGGTGGAACGATAACCTTTGCTCTTGTTTCAGGAAAGATTAAATTCTTTTCTCTTTGCAGAAAAGTAACATTAACTTTTAAATAAACTCTTACAGCAACTTGCAATAAAATCAAGAGAAAAGAAATGAAGTTTCCTGAAAGTATAAAGACTTTTGTCACTTCCTTCGGAATGGGAAAGCAATTTAAAGCACAAAGTCTTGAAAATCTAAGATCCTATCTACCCTTTTGAAAGATAATTTGAGAAAAAGTTGCAATATATAACAGCACAAAGTCTATAAGTATAATGCATTCAAGAATCACCTAATATGAGAATTATTACAAGCACAAAGACTTATAATTCTTCTCAATTCCTAAATTCAAACTTTAATACTGACAGCTCAAAGTCTGTAGATATTTCAAGTGAAACTCTCTTTAGCAATTTTCCACAATCTCCAAATAATCACAAAGTAATGCTCCAAAATGACATAAGAACACAATGGATACAAAGTAGGACTTCAACACAAAGTCTGAAATTTCCAACTCTTTGATATTACTTGAAAAATAACAACTTATAACTATAAAGCTCAAAGTTTTAATGAGTATAAAATTCTACAGAATTTTCTTGCTTGCCAAAAAGATGATAATTACAATAGACCCCCTCAAGTATTTATAGGAGAGAAGTCTTGAGAAAAAGCTGGGAGGATCTCAACTAACTTGAGAAATTCTCTCAACCACTAACTAACTGAAATTGACTTATTCAACATTACAAGTCCTATTATATTTTTGACTTGTAATGTAATCACATGTAATTACATTTTACAAAACTGCAAGTGAAAGGAACACTTGCGATTACAAACTTTTCTTTTACATGTAACTTGTCGAAAACAAAATACATAAAGATAAAGTGTTATGAGACACTTTTATTTTATTTCAGTCCTAGCTTTGAAAGACTGAAATTTGCTGATAATTTCCTGCAACTCATCTGTATCAGGGCCTAGTGTGTTCTTGGCAACCACAACAGTCTTAAGGATTACATCAAAATACCTTATTGTTGCTTCTTTATGTTCTTCATGGATAGTTTGCATCTTATCAAGGATCATTCGATGATTAACAAATTTATGAATTGAATCCATGGTAAACTATTCTGATTCTAGCTCTTGACGAAGATTTGTTGCTATTTCTGTAGTAATCACATCAGTTGCAAGTAATTCTCCTTCGTGATTTAAAATCCTGCAAGATATTTTCTCAAAGCTAGAAAGTATGTCCTGCTCAACTTCATCACTCATCTCTAGTGTAGCCTGAACATCTTTGATGAGATCCTCAATAACTAATGACTTGTTTGTCATGAGTTCTTCAAATTCTACATATTTTTCTCTATTTGGTATTATTGAATTGATGCGTAGAATCTCTAGCTTGACTTGATCCATCTCATGCCATATTTTTAAATCTTTTCCAAGTGAATCCAAACTTTGCTTGAAAGCTACCAAAGTCTGATTGATCTTTACTCTTGCTGTTCTGACAGTACTCAAAATTTGTAATGCCTTTTCAATCACTGGTATACCTTGATCAATCAACTGTGCTGCCCAAGAATCAACTGCTTTAGCCTTTTGTGCAATCTTCTCCAATTGTTTGACTGATTCTTCAGACGTAAAAGAAGTCAATGGATTAACTTGCTCTGAAGAGTTTGTTATTTTCTGAATCACTGAGATGAGCTGTGAATTCTTCTCTTTAAGCTCACTTTTCTTTGCTAGTAATTCATCATACCTTTGAACCAATGAGGCTACTGAATCTATGGCATCATGCATAAGACCTGAATGTGTTTGTTTGCCAAGTTCAACTTTAGTAAGCCTATAATCTGATAATTGTATTTCTTCAAGTGGCTTCTCAGATAATGGTTCAGCTATCTCTGCATATCTCATTTTATTTTCATCTATCACCACTCGTGAGACCTTCTTTGCTTTCTTTGTAGCCCTGGATTTTGGTTTCGTAATTTGTTTGAAATCAAATACATTAGGAGAGATCTCTTGCTTTTTTCTTTTGGGTGTAATTGAACTTAGCCATGAGGGTAATTCTAATGAGCTTACATTGGAGACTGCAATTGTGATTTCTGAAGAAACTGGCTCTACCTGTACTATAGTTGTCACCTTAGGAGAAGTATTAGTTTGAATTGCAACAGGGATTTGCTCAGATGGCTGCACATGATTTACTTCTGTCATAAACTTATCAAAATTCAAAGTAGAAGTATCAATTTCAGATAGGGGAATGTTGGAAGTGGTCACATAAGAAGAATTATCATAAAAAATTCTCTCCAAATCTTCATGAAAAGTTCCAATAGGAATCTCCATACTAGCATCAACAATTGTTCTTGATTCCACAGGATTTACAAATACATCTGTATCAATATCCATAGGTATTTGTGGAATGATTGCATGAGGAGAATCTGAGACTATTGAAGGAGGTGATTCTGGTGCATTTTCTTCATAACTATCATCTTCATCATTAAGAACATGTACCTGTACCTGTGATGTTTCTTTCCCCTTTGTTAAAACTTCT
>VDFB02055413.1:0-10119 GCA_007258455.2 Sequoia sempervirens
GAAAATTGTGAATTAATTTAATAATCATTAAATAATATATATTTAATTTGAAGCTTTTTTTTTTTAGAAATGGTATTTGATGTTAAGTAATTAAATATTATATATATATATATATAATGTATATATATTTAAAATGTTTTGTTTTAATTTGATGCAATAGCACGAGCAAATATTTTTTTTAAATGAAATGACTTAAAGGGAGATTGATTTTATTTATGTGTAATTGAGATGTTGAAATTAAACAATTAAATCTAATTTATTTATTTTTTGAAATTCTCTTAAAGTTGTGATTTTTTTTTAGTTATGTTGTTTGGACAATTTGGGTAAACTGAGCGAGTAAGTCTTTCAAATATATTTACTTTAAAAGATTGGTGAGTCAACTGTTGTTTTCGCTTAATTGGGTTATGGTCATGTGGGGACCCTTAAGTTAATCGACCCTTTATAGGAGATAAGGTTATTGTTAAACTTCCAGAGGTATGGGAAAATGGTGGCTTATTATGTGACCTTTCTATTTGATACTTGACTCGATTTTAACTACAGTTGTGTTTTTAAGCTTATACTTGGGTTGTACCATCTTTATGGGGGTTGACTTATATGATTTTTTGGCGAGATGGTTTTGCCTCGCAGTTGTTCTATTTTTTGTTTTAGAGTACTTGTGGGCACAACCCCTTGGAATTTGTTGTGTTTTGGTTTCTAGGGAGAGTGGCTCTATGTGGGCGCCGATGCACAAAGGGGTTGTTAGGATAACCCATGATAGAGTTTGAGTAATAAGTGAAAACCTAATTAATTAATTAGGGGGTGGGTAGTTAAACATTAATAAGATAATTATGGATGCCTCGTCTGCCTATTAGGGATTTCATAGACTAAAGGTGGCCGAGAAGGCCGTGGTTGGCATAATCGTGACCTCATCTTCACGAGAGGTTAACGATTCTGCATGAGTCACCCTATGGAGCGGCGCCTTGAGATAGGCAGTCAAGATAACCATAGATGGAGGTGGCACCTTGTGATAGGTTTTCTAGAAAATCCATGTAAGGCCATGCGATGACACTCTCCTCTAGCTTTCCCCTTGAGTTGTTTTATTGGAATCCTTTGGAGGTGGTCTACTGATATGTTTTGGTGATTTATTGTTGCCATGTTTAGGAAGTGGTATTTTGATGTTATGGTTTCCTTTATGTGTGGTTTATCTTTCCACGCTTGGAGTTTAGTCTTGTGTATTTATATAGATGTTCTTGGTCGGGGACCCTTTCTTAACAACTCCCTTTCAACATCAAACCCATTGGGTTTAAGGGACACGCTCAAACCTGTCACGCAGGTGGAGTCAGTGTCTAGTACATGCATCCTGCATAAAAAAAAATGCCAAGTAGTATGTAAATCTCCATTGCAAACACACCATGAAAGGTAATCGCGGGGTAGCAGGGCACTTGCAAGCAAGTGATGCCAGTTCGTCCTTTCACCAAGACACACTAGCAAACACATTAGAAACCATAGCAGCATAAAATCACAACATCACAACATATATTATTAAAGAAAACCATAACATAACCATATAACATAATCACCATGAAATGTATCATCAAACATCATCAGTAATTTCAAGTGTAGCAAACCAACCAAACTATGAATCCACACACAAACCAAGTACAAAATCCACACATAAGAGTATCAACAACATGAGGGGTATTACATCCTCCCCCCCTAGAACATGTCTTACTCCTGGAAGCCACTAAATAAATATGGTTAAGCCTCTCTAATATGGGATGCATCCTCCCATGTTGTTGAAGTCTCATCATTTGGGTCCCACTGAACCCGCACTTGTTCAATAACTCTGCCCCTGAGGGAAAGTCTCTGATGCTATAGCACAACCACGGGCTCAAGTGCTAGCTGCCCATGCTTGACCTAAAGAGAATTCCAATCAGGTACGTGAGTAACATCTGGAAAATATGGCCTAAGTACTAAAACATGAAAAACATCGTGAATCTGTGATAGATTGGGTGGAAATGCCAGGCGATAGGCAACACGACCAATCCTCTCTAAAACTTCAAATGGTCCTACAAATCGAGGTACGAGCTTGGAACCCTTTCCATAACTGATTGGGCTCTTTCGTGGTCGCACTCTCAAAAAGACTCGATCGCCAACAGAGAACTAACGGTCAACTCTATGTGCATCAGCATATTTCTTATGTCTGTCTTGAGCTGCCACAAGATGCTCTCTGATGCAAGCTACTTGATGTTTCATGTCCTGAAGCATTTCGGGACCAAGGAGAACTTTTTCCTCAAGACGGTCCCAACTTAATAGGGTCCTGCAAGGATGACCATATAGTGCCTGAAAGGGAGCCATACCAATCGAGCTATGATAACCATTGTTGTAGGAAAACTCCACCAAATGCAGATAATCCTCCCAACGTGATTGTTGATCCATCACATACATACAAAGCATGTCCTCAAGAACCTGATTAACTCTCTTTGTTCGTCCATCTGTTTCAAGATGGTAGGAAGAACTAAAGTTTAGTTGTGTTCTTAAGGCACACTGCAATGATGTCCACAATGCAAAAGTGAACATTGGATCTCTGTCAGAAATTATTCTCCGCAGAATACCATGCAGATGAACAATATCTTCCATGAAGATTTTAGCAACAGAAGAAGCTGTGTAAGATGATCTAACGGGAGAAAAATGTGCCACCTTGGTCAATCTGTCAACTATGACCATGATAGCATCATGACGTCGAGAAGTCATAGGAAATCCCACAATAAAGTCTACATAAATTGTGTCCCACTTCCATTCCGGAATGAGATGAGGTTGTAAAAGGCCTGCGAGATGCTGGTGTTTTTCCTTGACCCTTTGACATTCCAAACATCTTGCCACCAAATCTGCAATATCCCTCTTCATGCTAGCCCAAAAGTATAGTGCACGAAGATTTGCATACATTTTCTTAACTCTCGGGTGAGCAGAGTAGGGAGCTCAATGTGCCTCAGTCATAATTAGAGTCTGAAGACCCTCAACAGAAGGCACGTACATGTGACCCATATATCTTAGAAGACCATCCGACTCTAGTGAGTACCCTGCAAACTTTCCTTCTAGAGCTCTACCTGATTCAATTTCTGACTTCACTTCCTAATACCAGCTATCTGTTGGAAGCACTGCGAAGACTTGACTCCTCAAATCCACCTTAAGAGCTACTGTAGAAATCTCATGTCTCTGCCAACTCAAAGCATCTGCCACTACATTTTCCTTGCCTTGAACATACTTGACCTCAAAGTCATATTCGGAGAGGAATTCCATCCATCTCCTCTTCTTGGCATTCAGGTCTGACTGAGTAAAAATGTATTGCAAACTGCGATGATCGTTGTGAAGCTCAAACCTCTGACCCAATAAGAAGTGTCTCCATCTCACAAGGGAATGAACCACTATAGCTAACTCCAAGTCATGCATGGGGTAATTTAGCTCATGATCCTTGAGCTTATGAGATTCATATGCAATTACACGTCCTTCTTGCATCAAGACGGCTCCTAAGCCCTCCAAGGAAGCATTAGTGCACACCACGAAATCCCTAGTAGGATCAGGAACTGCCAATATTGGTGCACTAGTCAATCTATCCTTAAGGGTCTCAAATGTTGTCTGGCACTGTTCAAACCAAATGAACTTCTTCCATTTTCTCTGAAGGGAAGTAATGGGATATGCAATCCTAGAAAAACCCTATACAAACTACCAATAATAGCCTGTTAACCCCATAAAACTGTGAATCTCTGAAACATTCTTGGGTGTTGGCCAATCAACAATAGCCTAGATCTTTGATGGGTCCACTGTGATACCTACACCTGAGATGACGCATGCCAAGTATTTCACTTCTATTTTGTAGAATTCACACTAGCCAAATTGGAAAACAACTGGTTGTCCCTCAAACATTGTAATACCTGCCTCAGATGTTCCTCATGCTCCTCCATTGATTTAGAGTACACTAGGATGTCATCGAGAAAAAAAGTACAAACCTATCCAAATAGGTTCGGAAGACTCCATTCATTAGGCTCATAAAAACTGATGGTGCATTTGTTAACCCGAACGACATAATAGTGAATTCATAATGTCCGTAACGAATGCAAAATGTAGTTTTATGAATATCAGCTTCGGCTACTCACAACTGATGATAGCCAAAATTAAGATCGATCTTAGTGAAAACCTGAGCTCCTTTTATTTGATCAAATAAGTAATCAATTCTCGACAAAAGATATCGATTCTTGATCGTCACTTTGTTGACCTACCTATAATCAATACATAATCGAGTGAACCGTCCTTCTTTTTCACAAATATAACTGGTGCTCCCCAAGGGGAAACACTAGGATAGATGAATCCTTTCTCTAAAAGCTCCTCTAGCTGCAAACAAAGCTCTTGCAATTCCTATGTTGTCATCCGATATGAAGCCCGAGAAATAGGCTCAGCTCTAGGAACAAGATCGATTCTGAAGTCGATGTCATGCTTTGGTGGCATCCCAGGAATTTCACTTGGAAAAACATCAGAATATTCCTTAAGAAGGGGGTAATCATCCAATGATATCCCTTGACTCTTTTTCGAGTCCAAATCATTAACAGACACTGCAAAACACTGACAACCTTGTCTATAACACCTTTTTAATTGCATAGCTAAGATCAAACATAGTTAGATAGGCCTTTGAATGCCAATGATCTCAACCTCATTACTCGCATCATCAACACAATGCACAACCTTATGCTGACAATCAATTATGGCAAGGTGGGCACTCAACCAATCCATACCTAGAACCACATCATATGAACCAAGAGGTAGGATTCAGAGATCCACCATAGTCATGAGTGACCCAATTTGCAAATTACAACCCTGAACTAGTGACTCAACCGCTACCTTTGCCCAGAAGGCCAATTCGACCTGCCACTTAATGCCTTGCCTTGCTGCCACTAGTCTACAACATTCCACTACTGAAGGAGAAATGAATGAATCTGATGCTCCAGAATCAAAGAGAATAGAAATTCTAGTACCATACAACACACCTGATGTCTCAACTACAGTGCCCTAATGTTCAGCTTGGTGATTGTCCACTACTGCAAATACCTAATGTGCTCTGTCTGCATTGCCCATTGTTGGCTCAGATGCAGCTGGTCTCCAGCTAAAACCTATAGTGCTCCTCTATGGACACTATCTAAAAATATGTCCCTGTTTCCTACAAGAGAAACAACATGTTCCTCGTCCAAAACCTCTAACACCATACGCTGCACTTGATTGCTAGAAACTGCCACGAGATGGTGCCGACTGTGTGCTCTGAGCAGGTTGCTCAAAATGATCCTGTCTGACTCGCTGCCAACTTTAGTTCTTCTTGCTCTGAGATCTGTCTCCCTATTGTGACTATGATTTTTTATGTTTGGGCTATGACTCATGCTGTTGTTGTGGACCACCCTTTGAGGGTGCCCAAAAATTCCTAGAAGACCTTGCAACTTGAGGTTGTCCACCTCTAGAACCAAAACTTAATACTGGAGCACTGCCAATCTAAACTCCTATGTGACCTCCCAATTCCATAGCCATATTTTCTTCCACAAGGTGAGCCTTCTCAACAGCTACCTCCATTGTCTTCAGCTCGAAGACCCTAACTCCACCATTGATTTGGGCATTTAATCCCTTGAAAAAATGTTGCACAAGCATTACCTCATCATTTCCGATCCCTACATACTATTTGAGCTCATAAAAATGACACTCATATTGTTCCATGGACATTGCCATCTATCTTAACTTATGGAATTCATCAGCTCTACGCTGCCTCTAGTGACCAAAAAGGAAACAGGCCCTGAACATCTCCATAAATAATTCCCAAGTCACCATGTTGATGTCAATATGTAATTTTTGTTCTTCCAGCCACCACCAAGTGGATGTGAAGCCTCTGAGGTGCATGATAGCACACCTAGCCCTAGTATATTACTGCCATAGGGATGCACAACAAAGATCTATCCAAATCGATTAGCCAAGTCTTTGCCTCAAGACCCCCACCAGAACCATCAAATGTAGGAGGTTGTGCTCTTAACAGGTCTCTCATATGACCCACCACTATTGCATCCTGTTCAACTGTGTTTTCCCCACGTTTAGGGGATCTCTATCTTTCCCTATCCAACCTATGTTCTTCCTCTTGCCTAGGGCCTAAACGACCCAGTATCTCCTCTAGTAAATGTTGCAACTGACCATCTAAACCAGGATGTTCTGTGTTCTGACCACCACCACCTCGGCCACAACCTCTACCCCGAGGCATGATCATGCACAAAAATTGGGGTTATGTGAGATCAAGAGTTAACGCAAGGTTGCCTAACGGACTCAAACTACCTAGAGTACCCAGTGTTTGCAAACCTGGCTCTGATACCAAGTTGTAATGCCCCGTCACACAAACCCCAAAGGACAATTAAAAAATGCAACAATTTTTTTTGAAAAAATAAAGTATAAACACTAAGTTTACTAATGCAACTAACATAGTTATCAATTAAAAGTTAAACACCTAAGTCCCTTGAGGTACATGAGGTGACATTACATAATCTATCCAATAACAAAATTGATAAAAGTAATTTACCAATTCTACTAACGTAACTCATCCATTCACATGTCATCATTTAAACATTTATTAAAGATAAGAAATATGACAAGAATGAAGCATATAGAAACCATACATGAATTCATAGAAAATTTATCTTGGAAATATAAAGAACTTATTTTCTCAAACATAACACAACATCAAGAATATTTACAATTATAGATAAAGCATGAATTACAAAATGTGTTTATACATTACATCATTCTACAAGTATATCCCATTGAGAAATTACCCAAGATTACATCATAGGTCTATCCAATACATGGGAGAGTAACATATCAATATACAAAGTATGATAGAAGTAAAAATATACATCTGGAAGCATATAACTCTAGAACAAACTGTCTCTGCAAAACTCTACACTGAAAGGTACATCTACAAAATAGGGAACCCAACGGGGTGCATAGCACGTTCCACTCAACCACCCCCATGCTAGGAGTAGATAAGAAAGGGTCCCCAACCAAGAACATCTATACAAATACACAAGACTAAACTCCAAGCATGGAAAGATAAACCACACATAAAGGAAACCATAACATCAAAAGACCACTTCCTAAACATGGCAACAATAAATCACCAAAACATATCAATAGACCATCTCAAGAGGATTCCAATAAAACAACTCGAAGGGAAAGCTAGAGGAGAGTGTCATTGCATGGCCTTACATGGATTTTCCAGATAACCTATCACAAGGTGCCGCCTCCATCTATGGTTATCCTAACTGCCTATCTCAAGGTGTCACTCCATAGGGTGACTCATGTGGAATTGTTAACCTCTCGTGAAGATGAGGTCACGATTATGCCAACCACGACCTTCTCAGCCACCTTTAGTCTATGAAAGCCTTAACAGGTGGACGAGGCATCCATAATTATCTTATTAATGTTTAACTACCCACCCCCTAATTAATTAATTAGGTTTTCACTTATTACTCAAACTCTATTGTGGGTTATCCTGACAACGTTTCTCATGAGCTCCTCAATCTAATGAGAAACAAGTATGGTATTTTCCCAACTAACTTCTCTCCTAATCCAGGCATCTCCTTCATAAAGTAGAAAATCAAGCATAAAACCAATGTACCATATCTGAATGCACCTTTCTTCTTCTTGAAATCTCTCAAAATCTCCAATAGTTGTTGCCAGAGCAGCTCACGGAGATCATATTCAGTTCTATTCTCAACCATATCCAATGCAAGATCAATTGCAGTAGTGGAGACATCGTTGTCACTGAGAATCATCTATTAAATAACTAAGCTTGCATACTGAATTGTTGGGTTGGAGATTCCAACAAATGTGTTTCTTATTAAACCATTTTCTCTATCAACATTACAAACATGATTCAGTCTAGAGGATGACAATCCAGTAACTTCCCTGATTACATCTCTGGATATCATATATATGCTTCATTAAGCCACACAAAGTCACCATGAAATCTGCTAAGTGTCATTCTGATGCATCTTCCTTCACTACTAAAGGACTCAAAAAATTGTTCCGTACATCCAATTTCATTCTGAAAGCACATTGTACTCTATTTTTAGGGTGAAACCATTTCTAGTTAGTTCTTCACTCCACAATATGTGAGATTTTCCATAACCAAATTCTTCCATTCTCCAAGTATGTATGCTCCAACATCTTCAGTCGGTATGACACCAAGATGAATATCCAAAATTGCACCCAAAAGATCAAGTTCTAGGGATTTAACATGATGCATTTTGTACTTAGGTTCTGGTCTTTTTGCATTGTTTGTAATCTAGGGAAAATCCATTGCATACAAGAAACTACAAATAATTTAGAACCAATGGCATCAACTTACCTTTCTACCAAAGCCGAATTCAGAATTTCCACAGGAAAAACTTGCTTAGGTTTCTTCAAGCTTCTTCTTCATGCCTCTTCTTGCATAAATTCTTTTCATTGAATGCATTTTCTTAAACATATTTGATTTCATTCTTTTCATCCCAATCGCTTCTACAATTAATGCTTCAAATCACAAGTAGATCACCTCAAAATTCATGAAAGCCTCCATCCTTTCAAATTCTTCTAAATACATTCTTCACACATGTGAGACTACAAATTCCTTCTGCATGATATGACATTGAAGGAGGGGTTGATGGATTTTCTGATTAATGCTCCCCCTTAGCCAAGTTTTGAATTAATTATTGAATGGCATATTTGTACTGAGAGACAGAATAGAAAAAAATGCTTTTGGTTATGCTTTCTTTTCAGATTCTCCTTCTTTTCTCCATATTCTCTCCATTTCTTTCTTAACTTCTACCAGATCAACCTTGATGACTGATTCATATCCTTTTGCCAGATTTCTACCTCTTAATTTTCTGCTTCCAATATGTTCTAGATTGCTTCAATTAAAGCAAACAACATTCTTCCATCCAAATTTTCTCTTATTCAACCCATACTTGCATTGGTTAGCTTTATGCCCAATTTAATTTTGATTTCTCTTGATTCCATCATTCTACTTCACTTTAATTTTGCAATATTTTGCTCTATGGGTGATCCCATAATATTGGTTTACAATTTTTAGGAGACCCTGATTTTTGCTGAAATCACATATTTTTAGAAAATATAATGATTTAAGCCTTGAAATTTTCCATTTAAAGGATTCCAATTGAAGATGGTTTGATCAAACCACCTTAGATCAAACCCCCTTGGCTAGAACCCCACTAGTTTTAACCCATACCTATAACAGAGTCTCCTTTACACCTATCAAAATGCTAATAAAAAATCACTTTTGATTTACTTTTTGGGGGATCAAATGAATTCATTTAAAAAAAAAAATTGTAAATATGTAATTCTTATTATAAGCTTCCCAAAAAGTATAATTTTAAATAAATTTAATTTTATTATTATATTTATTTTTTTATTTCTTGTGAATGTAGGTTTTTCACCAAAAATCAAGCTCTATGTTGCACATGTGGAAAAATAGAAGATTATCAAAAAATTGAAATATCGCACTAGATATTGAAGTCCTTGATCCATGTTAGTACTTTCCATTGCTCATTTATTTTTCCTTTCATAACTTGATGGTAATAAATCTAGACATGCTTTTACTTGTAGTTCTAATGTTTCTCAACCTACTGAATGGGTTATTGATTTAGGTGCATCTCAACATGTTACTTCACATAAAGAAGTTTTTGAATCTATGCAACCTGATATGTCTAATGTTCCTCTTCAGCTTGTTAATAATCATAGTTGTAAAGTAGAAGAAATTGGAGATGTGAATGTTCCTAATGGTAAATTGCATGATGTTTTATATGTTCCTGAATTAAAGACTAACTTGCTTTCAGTTGCTAAGATTTTTCAAGATTATAAAATAGAATTTTACAAAGATATGTGCTATGTTATTGATCCAAAACAAAACAAGGTCATTGCTAATGCTAAATTAGACAATGATAATTTATTCAAATTTTATGAGTTTGCTCAATCTAGATGCTCTTTAATATCCACCATTGATTTTAATGTTTGGCATGAAAGACTTGGTCATACTAATGTTAACAATATTTCCTTGATGCAAAA
>VDFB02055414.1:0-23331 GCA_007258455.2 Sequoia sempervirens
TTTAGATTTCTCTCTCTTCTGGTTGGTTTCTCTCTCCTTTGAGGGGTTATCGTTTTACATAGATACCTAACATGACCTAGTTGTTGGGATCGATTTCTATTTCCTCCCGAGGTACAGTTATGGGGGGATGTTGGTGTAAATATTTCACTTCACCTAGAGTAGTGTTCATCCTAAGTGTAATATTGCACCTAGTTATTAAGTTTACTTGGGATATTAGGAATATTTAATTATTCTCACCTAGGTAGCTAATAGAGACATGTTTACACCATGACTTGAAATACACAAGTGCCACCATGCTTGCTCAATTGTTGATTGATGGTAGTTAGGTGCTACTTCAGTTTAATCAAGGCCACCTTTGTCTTAGTTAAACTAAGTTAACACACCTCTTGATTGAGAGTATAGGGAGTTAAACACATACCTCTTGAACATATCATATCCTTGATTCAGTCATCCAAGAGGTCTATATAATTGTACAATTCTTTTTGTAATTAAGGTTCAAATTATTGAATATTAAATATCTTTATTCTCCAATTCTATTTTTATGATCAGGTCATAAACATTAGGTCCGAGGAAGAATTTGTTGTTTATGGTAAAATTCTAACAAATCGGACCTATGTTGATGCCATGTTTTAGCAGATTTTTAAACTACAATATTATTTAAAAAATTCTAAGCAGAAACTGTGGTGATGTATCCTGTTTATTATATTTTGTTATGCCTCCATGCAGGCTATTTGTTTTCCCATCCTAAACCTGATGATATGCCTTTCTGTCCAGAATTTGATGCACTAAATGTACAATTAATATTTTTCTAGTTTTTACATTTTCATTTCATCCCCTGGGGGATTTTTGGCTATGGTAGTCATGTGATAAGTGTGCAATTTGACATGCCTATTTTTGTTTTTTGGGTTACTATTCATGATGCCCCTTTGTGCATGTTGTCATTGAGTTTACATTTTTCTTTGATATTATGTTTTTCTTCTTTAGTAAAATTACTTTTTAATTTGGCTTATTCTATTTTGTAGCTTGTGGAAGGGAGAATGTCTGTAGCAACAAGGAATTTAGAGCTATATCATTTAAGAGGAGTTTTCATGCTACAGGTAAATATTTCTATTACTGTTACAATGATATGCCAATAGAGCATGGAACAAAAGACTGGTTTCATATTAAAGTGAAGGATCTTACAGGATTGATATTTGTTTTCCCTTCTACAGGGATGACTGGGATGGCTGCCAGAGACTTCTATGATATTCTTGGAATAAGCAAGGATGCAGGTCAAGGAGAAATCAAGAAGGCTTATTATGCGGTATGCTATGCCATCCAGCAAAACAATAAATATTTACAGTAGCCAATAATTACAAGTATTATTTCTTTGGCTTCTTGTGTTAATATGGTAGAGTTTTCTCTGATATTCTCATTTGCAGGTTTCTTAATGTGAGCTCCTTGACTTCTGCATTTGGGAATTAAATATTCTAGAGATATTATTTGGTAGAATTTGGTTTTGTACATTATAGGTCCTGCAGGTTGCTTTGTTCCCTTTATGGACACTCTCTTTTTAAGACAATGGATTGGCTATTAACTTTATCCAGCTTATATTTTTAGCTTGCTAAGAAGCATCATCCTGATGTAAATAAAGGGGATCCGGATGCAGAGAAAAAATTTCAGGAAATTCAACACGCTTATGAGGTGAGATGTTTAACTTGACATTTCACATTTGGTAGAATTTAGTGACATAGCATTCAAGTTGAGTTTAAGCAATTTCCTTTTGTCTGCGATGCTGAAATTTGACATGATCCCTATGCCAGGTACTCAAAGATGATGAGAAACGATCGCTATATGATAGGGTAATGGTCTCATTGTCTCTTCAATAATAGTTTGAATATTCTGTCATCTAAAAGAAATAAGAAGATATGTAAGCTTTGCATAGAGCAGCGAGACAGTTTATGCTGTGAAATACTCTATCCAGTCCTTGTATATTTAAGGTTACACTTCCCTACTTTTAGCTGAATGTTGCTTGCTTCTGGTGGGTATTTAAATCTGATCTAGAACTGTTTCTGCATATGCTTGTAGGAACACATGCCTCACAGTAAACCCTACAAGTTCCTCTTTTAAAGTTAAATTCCAAATATGCTAAGCCTTAATTTTAACTTGCTGTATTGGGTGTGGGTATGGGTATGGATATGTGGGTATTGTATATTGGTACGACAGATTTTTTGTGGGGCTGGGTATGTCCGTACCAAAATAAAATAAAATCATATATAATATATATGTTTTTACAGCCTAAAAGCAGTTTCAATTAAGTTTAGAATACCATATATCGTGCATATGTTAAACAAAAGCATTACAATTTCAAAATTTGAAATACAATATACTAATTCGATATCAATCTGTCAAACTTGAATGTCATTGATAAATAATCACTGTTCAATTTTAAAATAATACAATTAGTAAATAATGTCTAAAATAAAAGACAGGTAAATATTTGATGCTGTTTCAAAATCCCTCATTTGAAGCACGGAAAACCTCAATATATCTTTTGCTGTCGCTGCTACACTTTCTTCTTATCAAGACATTGAGATGCATAGGGCCACTTGAAAGATGTCATGTGACTCAAGTCTTTCATCTTGTGGTACAAAGAATTTAATTATTTCTCCTTGCCCTTTTGACCATTCCAAGGCCCTCCTTTCTTACCACCTTTCCTCATCTTCACGATGACAGCTAGGTTTTAATATTAAAATATTAAATGTAATATAAATGGTCATCTTAGTTTTAATTAGTCTTTAGTTAACTAAGTTAGCTTTTAGTAACTGCTGATTACGGTTTAGTTTGTTTGAGGATCTTTCCACTTTTTAGCTTTAGTTTGCTTCAGTTTACGATTGTTTCTTTCTAGAAACATCATCTTCTAAATTTCTTCACAACAAGCCTTTGTCTCCTTTTGTAAAAGATCCAATTATGAATATCAATTATTAGAGCTTAGGCTCAAACTTTATTAGCCTAAGAAATTTTTTAGAATTTTTTTCTAGGGTTTAGAAAAAAGAATTCGAATTTGTTTTGGAGTTATTTAGTGAAGATTTATGGAAATTTTCTAAGCACTATTTTTTTGGTCAAAATTCGTGGTTTTTTGGTGAAAAATCGCCAATCACTTTGGAGAAGTTCTTTTTGTTAGATTTTCAAAGTGATTTTTGAGGGAGATTTTCGAAGCTCCTTTTGCATGAAATCGCATCCTTCTTCAAGGGTTTTTGACAACTCTTTTCCTTCTAAAAATGTGAGACGTGTTTTTGAGGGTTTTTTGTCTTTTTTCTGAAGATTTGTCAAAGTTTTGTGCTTATTTTGGGTCCGTGACCTGAATCGTGTCAGTACAAATCATGCCATTTGGTGTTTGATGTGGAGGTTGCAACTTCTAATTTGGTGTTTTCTTTTGCGTTTATTTCTGCGACAGGTCTGGAAGAACACACGATTAGGGCCTCTGTTTTTGGAGCATGACTTTCCTCTCTATCTGAGCGTTTTTCTTCTCTTTTGCCTGCATTTCTGGGCTTTCTAAAGATGCGTTTCTGGTTTTTTTAAAGACGTGGTTTTTTTGTTTGCAATGCTTTGATGGATTCGTGGGCTCTCAGTTCGTGATATCTCAGCCTGTTTCTGCAAAAACGTGTCTACTGTTGAAAATCATGGGTCTGCTTTAGATCGCGTGTTCTGCTATTTTTTTCAAGAAAAAATGTGTTCTTTCTGAGTTTGTGGGTGTGCAGCCTGTCTAGGGTTTTTTGATTCTCTGGTTTTTTGGCAGTTTTTTGCAAGGTTTCATGCCATTTTTTTGATGGGTTTTGAATTCTTTTTTTGAAGATTTTGTGATTCCAATCTGTTGTTTGGTGAGATCCTATCTTCTTTGGTTGTGTGGATCTGCATTATTTTTGGGTGTTGTTTGTTGAAGATCGTGGGTTTTGGTTCGTGGCTACTAGGCATTTTCTTTTCTTGGCTGTGTTTACTTAAAAATCATGGAGTTTTTCTCCAAGATTTTTGGGTTGCTAATTGAAGATTGTGCTTGTGCCAGTTTGTGAAAGGGTTTTTTAAGATTTATTGGGCATTTGCATTAGTGTTTTTGGGAAGATTTGAAATTTTCATGCCAGCCTAAAGGGTTGTTTTTTGAGCTAGTTTTGATAGAATTTTTTTGGTTAAAATAAAAATTCTGCAAAGAGTTTCGAATTTTTTTCTAAAAAAAATTTGCTACAAGAGTTTTTGAAAAATTTTCTATAAAAATTTTGCAGTTTTTTGAGAATTGTTTTCATAAAATTTTTATTTTTTCATAGTTTTCAAAGGTTTTTCTGAAAAATCTTACAATTCGGGAGTAGTGCTAGCTGATTGTCCAGTGTTTTGCTAGTTGATCATAGTGTTACCTCGTTTTTCGTGCTTTAGAAAACGGGAGGGATGGCGCCTTTGTACAATATCATGTTGAAAAAATTACATAGAGTTTCAACGAAAAGTTCTACTACCTAGAAGTAGAAGATACTCAATTTTCGAGTGCCGGTGTCTAGAGTTGGTTGTTTTGCGGGAAAGAATCGGTAATTGCAAGGCGGTTATGCTTCTCCAGTTATCAGTCACTGATGATATGTTTCTGGAAGATTATGGGTAGACTTAGTTTTTTGTTTGTACAATGACCATTAAGGGAGGCTATTAAAATATTAAATGTAATATTAATGGTCATCTTAGTTTTAATTAGTCTTTAGTTAACTAAGTTAGCTTTTAGTAACTGCTGATTACAATTTAGTTTGTTTTAGAATTGTTCCGCTTTTTAGCTTTATTTTGCTTCAGTTTACGATTATTTCTTTTTAGAAACATCATTTTGTAAATTTCTTTATAAGGAGCCTTCGTCTCCTTTTTGTTGACATTAGTTGTTAGAGGAGATTAGCCTATAATTTGGCTCTCGTAGGCTAATGGGGTTGGTTAGAGGGTCTTCTGGGGGATTGTATCGTTTCCAGTGTTCAGAAACTTGTAGCTTTGGCTTTTGCTCGAGGCTTTCAGGACTCAGTTGGCTCAACTTACTATTTATAGTAAGTCGGACTTGGACAGAATGGGATCCTTACTATTTTTAGTAAGGCATGTGATCGAATGGAGAATTATTAGATGAGTCCCCAGTTCAGATGGCGTGTTGAGAAATGATGAATTTAAGAAATTATTAATGTTATTTGGCTCAAATAACATTAATTAATTAAAAGGTTATATTTTAATGTTATAACTTAAAGTTATAACTTGAGGGTCAAAACGTCATTAAAAGGGGGCCAAACTAATGAATAAATTATTAATAGCCAACTCCTAAGTTTTAAGTGAAATATTAAAAGAATGCGAATAAATAACATTTTTTAATGTTATTAATTGCCTTTTTGGAGAAGTTTGAACTTCTCATGAGAGGATATATATTTCACTTTGAGGTTATTTGATATTCATTGTATTGTGATTGTTGTTGATGAAGTTTTTGTCTGAGAGTGGAAGCCAAGGGTTTTCAATGCTCGTGCCATTGGAGAACGATACTTTTTCAATGTTTGCAGCCATTTGAAGCAGTGCAATACCTGTTGAATTTGGCATTTTGAGGGCATCATCCAGGTGTTCTATTTGAGCTTTAAAGTGAAGAATTTCATCCAGGGTTGAAGATATATTGAATATCTGAAGACTATATGGTTGTTGGTTAAAAAGACGTTGCGGATGCATTGTGGAAATTATTTATTGTCGGCTGCTACAGTAAACGCTACAGTATCCGTGAATAGTAAATCGCTACAGAATAGTGCCGCTACAATGCTGCTACAGTATTCAAGGGATTTCAAAGTTAATCTACTTGTAGATTTTAAAGGGCATTAAAGATATCTTGAAGAAGGTTAATTATTGCTGCTGTGCCATCTCAACTTGGTACGTAGGGTTTCTATAGTTGTGCTGGTGGAGATTTTATTGGTTGTTGAAGGGTTTGAATAGCAGCTGTAGAAAAAATCCCTCTTTGGGTCAGACTACATCATTTTCTTGGTGGATAACGGTTTCTATACCATCTGCTATAAAAAAGGCAGCTTGCAGAGGGAGAGTCGAACCAGTATTGAGTTGCTTTTTTTGGCTGGAAGTGAATGACAGCAACTGCATGCCATCTATTTATTTCGGGTATGCTTGTAATAGACTATTCTTTTGAATATTGAGCAATAAAACATAGTTTGGAGGAGTTGATTTCATAGTTGCTTGTATTTCCTTTATGTTTTGCATTTTATTTTGCTATAAGCATTTTCAAAAAACAAAAAAATCAGAAAACCCTCATAAAACATCAAATCACAAAACAACTAAATCCAGCACCAGAAATTAGGGCAAGAATTGTTACTACATTATGAATATCAATTATCTTTTCATTTAACTCTTATCTGCTTTAGCTAAAACAATCTCCAGTCTACTCTCCTTCTGTATGAAATTATCCCAAAGCTTCTCAAAATTGGGAAGCTTCTCATGAGCATAGATACCCCAAACAAATGGTTCCCACAATGGAGACGATCCATTTAAGATTGTGGATACCAAATTCTTTTTTCTCTACCTTAACCACAATAGTTGCAATTTACAATTTTAATTAGGAATGTGGCCATTGTGTCTATGTCATTGATGCATGTGGGCACTCAGATTTTTCTTTAGCAACATCTTCTAGGAGATGCTCACACTTTTGATAAACAGTGGTCAAGGCATCAGACATCTTGTTCACTGATTTCTTTTTAGCAATATGAAGAATCAAATGATTCTTAATGTAAGCCAAGATGATATGCTTTGCCTTGGCCATCTTCTTGTTACAATCAGCCAACTGAGCAGGATCAGTTGGAGGTGTCAACACGGTTTCCTCAAAGACCCAAAAATCTATTTAGTGCAGCAACATTTGCAACTTGAATACACTTCCAAGGAGTCAAATTTGAAGGTCCCTCTAGGCAGTAATACTTTTTAAGATCACGAGTAGCCATGTCTGTAGTTATTGAAAAGTGCTGAAATTGAACAAAGCAACTGACATTAAATCAGATCAGCGACCTATCACAGGTGTAGATCAACACTCCTGTCATTGGAGTTTAGGGGATCCCACCCTAAAACCTCTCACATAAGTGTAGATCTCTCCAATCATTGAAGACTCTTGGGCATCACATCCATGAAATAAATCAGCTACCTATCTTAGGTTACAGCAACCTTCCAATCATTGGAAGATATTGGGCATCACACCCAACAATGTATTAGATGTCCTTGTGCCACTCATAGGCACAAATGAACTTCAATCATTGAAACTCAGGCATCACACCTGTTGAAACCCTTCAACAACTCCCTCTCACAGGTAGCAATCATTTCCATGCATAGAAATCACACTTGTTGAAACCCTTCAACAACTCCCTCTCATAGGTAGCAATCATTTCCATGCATAGAAATCTTGGAAGAATTCATATTCTCAGCTGTAATATCATGTTAAAGTTCAGCCCATGGTACTGGGGTTTTGGTATGACAGTATGCCAATTTTTTTCCTTGGGTATAGTATGACTAGGTACGGCTTTAAAATATGTGTGTGCAAAAAATTTAAAAAATATACAAAATTGCAAATACAAATGATATTCATATAATATTTTATTTTATAATAATTATGACATTTGAATCATTGATAGTATGATACTTTATCATTGATCAATGATATTATGATAGTCATAAAGATAATTGTCTAAGTTGCCAGTTTTGGTCTCCACTCCTAGATGCCCTCATTGTAATCAAGTTTCTTATGTGACAAGAGATACCAATAACTAGTGGGGGCTGGGAGTGGAGACCCCAATGGGGTGGAGGGGTTACACCTTGCATGGGGGTTTGGGGGCAATGCCTCTAGTGGGGTCGAGGGGCAACACCTCTCTTGGGGGTTTGGGAGCAACACCCCTAGCAGGGTTGAGGGGTAGTGCTCATGGCACATTCTTGGTCGCAATACTAGGTGGGGTTGAGGGCAGATCCATTGCCACCAAGCCCAAATTAAGGCCTTTGATCAAGGCACATGCCATTTTCACAATTTTATCACTTAATGGTGAAATTAGGTATTTGGTACATTTTTGTTTATAAAATGTTTTAAAAAATGATTTTATTTTTATTTTTTGTTTGGGTGGCCCTTGGGTTCGTCTAGGAGTGGATTGGGTTTGCCGAGGGTCTTGCCCAAGCACCTTGGGTGAACCTAGGCCACTCCAGTCATAGGATTCCAGAAGGGTGTACTCGGTAACTTAGCATATTTGTGCAAAAGTAATGCGAAAATACATAGAAGTCTTAAGAGATCCATTTAGAAAATTTCCTATGGATTGTTGATTTCTTGCAACCTTGAGTTGCATCAAAATTGTGGAGGAAACTATAGAAGATGAACCCAAATGGGAGTCAAAGGAAAAGAGTCATGTTGGGGATCAAAAGAAGGATACCATGGCTTTAAACATAAGAAATAATCATCCCAAAACCATGGTCCGAAATTTAGAAGTAAATTCTTGTCTTCCTCCAATTCACATGATAATAAAAAAATCCCTAAGCACATGGTAAAATATCAACTTGCACCTTCACCAATGGCTTCCATACATTAGTGGACCACTCATGTAGACTCTGTAAATTTGGCCAATAAACCATTGTAACTTGCCAATTAGGGCATGGCATTTTGAGATATTTTCTCAACTAATCATTTCCTTGTTAGAGCTGAATTCAACTTGAGGAAGGAATTCTGCCTTTTTTTGCAAAAGATGTTGCTTTCCAAAAGCTTGTCTTACAACCTTTTTTAGGGATATGTCCACGAATCTTTTATTTACTTGATAGCATTACGAAGGACATCATCAATCCCATCTTCCTTGCCCCTTACCAAGTACTCATTACTCTTAGCTGTAAGATTTGATGTAGTTATCTTAACCCTATGAGCAACTAGGAAAGAAATGGAGGCAACCCAATTTTGAAAAAAGCTAGCAGCACTAGAAAGGAAAACTTCTGAAGAATCAAACTTAGGAAAATTTGAAGTGGATTCCTAATTTGGAACGTGATGATTTTCTAGTGATGAAACAATACCATTCTCAAAAAATAATTGTGAGCTAGGAG
This sequence comes from Sequoia sempervirens, assembly GCA_007258455.2. Taxonomy (NCBI): domain Eukaryota; kingdom Viridiplantae; phylum Streptophyta; class Pinopsida; order Cupressales; family Cupressaceae; genus Sequoia; species Sequoia sempervirens. Next base: position 9,076 of record VDFB02055414.1, read on the forward strand.
ACAAAATCAGATTAAAACCTTCAGCCTTAACAATAGTGAGAAGCTTTGGATGAGGTTTGAAATCTTTTGCCTCAACACCAATAGACTTTTGTAGACCACAAGAGTAGGGCTACTACTCTCCAACAAGATACTCAAATGAAATCTAATAATCATTGTGGGAACCTTAGTAGGTGCATGATTGTGCACAAGAGAAGTGTTAGTGTTGGAAGTTGGGATAAATTAATGACACTAGTTGCAATATGGGATAGTTTTCTTGTTCTTCATGTTTTCCTTCATTGCTTGTTTACCTAGTTTGTTTTTTTGGTGGAGTTGTAGTTTTGTAAACTCACCCCATTGTTTTCTTGACTATTTACACCTTCTATGGATTTTTGGATTATTTGTTTTTATGCTTCAAGTTGAAACAAAGAAAAAGGTGATCCTAAAGTTTAAATGCTTAGAACAATAGGATTCAAGGCCTTTCTCTAGGGTTTCATTAAGATAGAGATCAACAAGGTGTATATATTGACTTTCAACCATGAAGGTGAGCCAATCAAACCTAGATCTGCATCTTTAAGGGATGGGAAATGTATTAGAATGATTTTTCCTTGATTAACCTAATTAGACTATGTGCCCTAATATGAAAATTGCAAGATCTTGATGTAATATCGCCCCTAGTTTTTTTTTAAATTTTTTTTCACATGAAACTTCACCCGTTAACATTAGCTTAAAGAAAGATAAGCAAACTAGAATGTAACCCTTCACTTTCTGATCACCCAAAAGTGGGCAAGGTGAGAGCATATGGTGTAAGGGGATTTGATTGCAATAATTGAAAATGTTGGAATGTAATGTTCCTTTTTAAGGCACAAAGAAAGTAATATTAAATGGCTATTATCAGATCGGGTTGCTTCAGAAATGGATTGAGGATAGTCGATACTATCCAAGGCCAACATCCTTGTTGTCGGCAACCGTTGAAGATTAAGAGTTGACTACAAGTGTTGACAATTTATCATAACAACAATATTTGGAAACATCGACTTCTAGTAGATTGCTGCCTAATTCCCTTGGCATATTTTTGGTCATGTTCATTAACACAGTCCTAGAAACAGTTTCATATATAGTCCTCCAAGAAAATATTGTGGCGGAAGAGGAGGAAATCCTAGAGGAGGCTATAACGACAGTTACTATTGTACCACCAAAATCTTTTAAATTCACAATCTGCCTCTTGATTGCAGGTCACATGAGCTCAGGATACCTTCAAAAACTTTGGGCCAATACGAGACACTTATTTGCCTCGAAACCATTACAGTAGGAAGCCACGTAGTTTCGGGTTTGTAGAGTTCAGGAGTCTGAGGACGGTTGAAGCATAATACTATATGGATGGACAACTTTATGGTGGACATGAGTTGATAGTTGTGTTTGCTAAAGATACAGGAAGAGGCCTAAAGAAATGAGAATGAAGTCTTGCAGAAGGTCTCCATTTGGCTATAGAGGCCATGGTTCACGACAATCTAGATCGGGGTCAAGGTTGTTGAGGTCACGATCACATTCAAGGTTAAGACAAATACTGTACAAAGTCAGCCTTCGTGGAGCGTAAGCAAGGACATGAAAGGTTCCTTTCACCAAGAAAAAGATATAAGAGATCAATTTTGTAACTCGCAGGAAGACCACATTCGGGCTAAGAATGATATCGTCAATGTTAGGCAATTGTTGGAGATAATCCGTGAGGGCCTGATAATTCTTCAAGCCGTCTATTCCCTGGAGAATACATGTGGTAATATATTCGACTGTTTGGGAATAAAAAGAATGATAATTTGAAGAGCATCAAATTCGTGGAGGGAAGCAATTATGATATGCAATGATAATTATTGAAGAAGCTGATGATTATAGAAATCAAAGCTCATAGGAGAAATTGAAGGTTCTAGTCATGTTTGCATAGTATTGGGTGTATGAGGAGTTTAACAGCGATTAGGAGAACTAAGGCGGTTTCAATAATAAAAATAAATCTACTAATTAAGGCAGCGATGGTTTTTGTTATAAAGGGACACATCCTTATTAAGGGAAGAAAATACATCCTTCACGGAAAGACATATCCCTGGGCAAGATATAAATAAAGGTTGCAAATAGAACCACATATCATCATGGAATAGAATATTTTCAGACAGATATGTATATTTTAACTTAGCAGATCGAAGAGCTCACAAGAACTGAGATCCTCTAATAAGGATGCATGACTAATAAGCAAAATTAGAAATAGCACCTATGTCTAAATTGCATGAATGTAAGGTTAACTGCAGAAACAACAATCTTAAGAGGTCTAACCTCTTACATATTCAAAGCATGATTTTTAAAGACTAAATAAAAAACAATTATCATATCTATATTTAAATTATTATTTGAATTAGACTTCATTATATTGATTTTATTTTATTTATAATTCTGAAAATCCAATTAGTTTTAACAATATTGGATGACAACTTTTGTCAATCCAGTAAGGAATAAACTGGTAATCGAATGATCCGGAGCTCGGGTCATTACATGGAAGTACAATGATATTGGCTGCATGCCAGCCAATATAGAAAAGTAAATACTTAGGCGGCAAGCCAGCCTCTTCCACTTTTTAGTGGGCTACAAAAAAAGTAATTGTAAAGTAAAATGCTTAGGCGGGAAGCCAACCTCTTCCACTTTTCAGCGGGTAACGAAGGAAAGCAACAAGGCGGTAAGCCAGCCTCAATAAAATTAAAGAGCAGAAATGAAAGGGCTGATCAGTACTACTGAACCAGCGTTACAATATTGAAAACTTTTACAATGAAATTGAGATATTCTTAGCAACTTGAAAGCCCAAATGTTAGACAACGATCTCCATATCAAATACAAAGATGAACATCAAGAAAATAAGGTAAAACACTGAAAATACTAGGTTTGATACAGAATTGCAGTGTTCTGATTTTTTGACCAGCAACCTTGGTAAACCACCAAAATGCTCGTATCTTTGTCAAATCACCTCTGAATGATCCCAAACTGAAAGCGAATGATGCCTAGAGGCTAGGCGTCCAATCTCAAACAGCAAAACCCTTCCAAACAACACTTATTATTTTTGCATGCATCCCAAGGCACAATCAGCAAATGGTACGGCCTCCTTGAGAAGGGTGACCTCAAGAAAAAATCAGATACACCTTCTAAAAACACCAAAACAGGAGCATAGGGGCGCCCAAATGCTAGTCATCCAATGTGTTAAAACCCACAAGAATCACCCCACTCCTCAGAAAGATGTAAGTTAAAATGTGCTACAGCCATACTCTAAACCAGCAACATGAAAATTGAAGAAACACACTCCAAAAAGGAACAAATTGAAAGCAAACTCACTGCCACTCCCAAAATTAGAAAACATTAAATGAAGCCATCACCTTGGAAGCTCAGTTGCACCCTCTGAATGAAGAAGCACCAACAATTAGCTAGGAGCTATCTTGCAAGCCCGAAATTGAATAAGGCTAGGAAGTATTCCAACCCTGAAGCAAGAGTCTAGATAAAATTCGGCAACACGTCGTTATGAGATGAATAATGGATACCAAATGAAGAGGTAGAGGGGTTTATTTATAAGCTCAAAACTTAAAAGTTTGAATTTGTTTTTCCCTGCAAAAGGGATGCCACATTTGGAGCAATATTATGTTTAATAAAAATCATTTAATCCTTCATACTTGGGCATCCAACTTGAAAAGGCATAAATATTAACTTTAAAATGTATTTTTCTCTATCTTAAGCGTCCAAGTTAAGAGTTCCCTTTTTAAAAATAACTTAAGTTGTGAAGCCTAGACGTGGGGGTTCAAAAGCACTTTAGAAATATAATGTGACTTAAGTTATAAAACTTTCCAATTTTGGCTCCAAGAAAGTTGGAGATGCCTCTACATATATTGCCCTGCTAGAAATAGAAATTTAATGTTGCACTGCTGCCAAACTGCATTGCCAAAAATAACACTTAATAAAAATACTGCATTGCCAAAAATAACACTTACTAAAAATAGCATACTACTAAAAATAGTAAGCGGCTCCAAACTCCGTTTGAGCACAAATTGAGCAGTCATTGTAACTTACTAAAAATAGTAATTCCAAAAATATCCTCTGATTGAAATGCATGTCACACACCTCTGAAGCTCTTTGAAAACCCAGAAAGACCCAAAAGACAAACTGCCAAACTCCTGCATGCAACCCTTGAAAACTCCAAAGGAAACCTCCTAGAAAATAGGAAATCCTAATTCTGCCTCTGACTAGCCTATGGGCCTCCGGAAATAGGCTTACGGTCACTAGAAAGCGTAGGGCTAAAAATGGGGACATTACCCCTGACAATGTACAGAGTGAAACAATAGTTTGTAGGCAGATTTGGGAAGAGTAGACTGATGTGTACTTGTCATAAAAATTTGGATCCGGCATGCATAGGAGGACTAATTCGCCCAAGGGTGTATGGGTCCTTGTAGGGGTGTCCTACTCTGTTTTTGCAATCCTTTGATGGCAGATCCGAGACACCCGTTTTTGCTTGCAAACTTGTCGTATCACTATCGGATAATTTTGTAGGTGAGTTTCTATGAATTGACAAGATATAGGGCTTCAATTGCAACAATGGACAAATGATCTTCAAAGGTCCTCCAATCCTCTCTAAACCTGAAATCTCTACATTCACAAAGAGAATAAATGTTGTGCCATTTAGGTGAACTTCCACAATGGCAATGTCAATGATAAAAATGGATAAATGATAGGAACGAATGATGAATCAACAAAGTGCTGCAACTCACCACCCTTCAATGGCTTCCTTGAAGGATTGAAGTCATACACATCACTTCAAGGTTTTGGATCTTGCTTGCTTGCTTGCTTGAATTGTTTTGGAGACCTACAAAAGGGTTAGCCTTCACAAAACAATGATAACATGAACATGTTGTGACCATTTCACACATCGCCCCATTGCAAATGGGGACCCCCTGTTTTCGCTTTTTGCCTTGGTGTTGCAACTGCTTATCACTTGTCTTTTTACAATGAGGTCATCATTTTGAGGGTTCCAAGTCAGTCGGTTTTGCGAGTTACCAATCCAAGTCATAATTCATGCTTGAATCAGTGCGTAGATGTCATGGAAGCGCTCAGAAGGCCCAAAAAAAGATCGCCTATGAATTCGACCAATTGACACTTCCTATTTTTAGGGAAATTTGCTTTTTCGATTTTTCATTTTCGGCATTTTTGGGCCAAACAAGGTTCCCTATTTTTTAGGGTTTGCTTTTTCTATTTTTAGAAAGTTTCTATTTTTGGAAAGTTTCTATATTTAGAAGGTCCCGAATTCCAAAAATGCACTCAGAAGTCCAAAAAAATCGAAAAATCACTCAGAAAATCAAAGAGAAAATTTGAAAAATTATTGAAAAATCTGGAAAAGCAAGTAAAAAGCATGAAAAATCTGGAAAAGCATGTGAAAAATCAGACCAAAAAGTATCAGATTCTGGAAAAACCAGTTCAAGATCAATCAGATCTGAGGAGTAAAATCACAAAAAAAAAATCAACTCAAAAAAGATGAGATTCATGAAATAAATGGCTAAGTTTGAAGAAATTCGCCATAGGAAGGATGGCCCTTGAAATGTGGGATGGAATGAAGGAAGGAATGTCAGACACTAAGGAAAGTCTGCCCAGCTGATGCCAAGAAGTTGTGAAGTCCGACCTGACTTTGGCAAGACATGCTCAAAGTCCCCCAGCCTTGAGGAAGTATATCCAAGGACTCTCTAAAGTCCGCCTTGCATGTCCAAGCATCCTTGGAAGTCCGCCTTGACTTGAGAGGTTAGAAAAACATCTAAAGAAGTCCGCCACACACTTGCCAATAGGTTGGAAGGTCCGCCTAGGCACATAAAGGAGAGAAAAATCAAAATTTTTGCTAAGTATTGGTGCCTAGCAAGGAAAATTTCGAAAATTTGCCTAAGTGTAAAAGCCTAAAAGGGTGGAAATTCAAAATTTTGACTAAGTACTATAGGATTTCCAAAGAGACAAAGGGTTAAGCAAAGTGCTAAAAAGTTTGGAAGTCCGCCATGTTCAAGGAGATGATGCCTAAACTTCTTTGAAGTTCGCCCTAGAAAAGAGGGACGTCCAAGATGCATATCCAAAGAGGAAGGAAAGTCCGCCATACACTTGAAGAGGTTGGCAAGATGTCAAGGAAGTCTGCCATGCTTGTCCAAGGTGCTAAGGAAGTCCGCCTAGGCATGTGGAAGATTAAAAATTTGAAATTTTCACTAAGTATTGGTGCCTAGTCAAGAGAAATTCGAAAATTTGCCTAAGTATAGAGGCCAAAGGATGAAAATTTAAGATTTTTGGCTAAGTGCTATGGCATTTTCGAGAGGCAAAGTGCTAAGTTTGAAAGGAAAGTGCTAAAGGAAGTGCGCCATGGTATGAGAAAAGTGGAAAAGACTTGAGGAAATCCGCCTGGGATATGGCAAGAAATAAAATGAAGTGTGCCTAGCACAAAGGTGGAAGAGAAATTAAATTTGCCTAAGTATGGTTGTCTGAAGGAAATGTTAAGAAATTGACAACTTTGGCCAGAGGAAAATGCACAAGGCAAAGAGAAAGGAGAGTTCGCCCTTAGCCAGAAGGAGGAAGAATTTGGCAAGCGTCAAAGAAATTCACCCGATGAAGACATCCAGGCAAGGATTTTGCCTAGAAAATTTCGACTGAGCAAGAGAAAATTTGACTTTGGCAGAAGAAAATAGGCTCAGTGCAATTAAAATCTCGCCTCGGCAAAGAAAAATAGGGATCCGGCATAACATTTGACGACGGAATGGCTTAAATTTTGACTTGGCTAGACGAAATTAAGGACAAAATTGGAAAATAAACTTTTAGCCAAAGAAAATCACTCGGAAAATCGAAATAGCCATGGGTCCAAAACGAACGGGTTGGAATAAATTAAAATATTTTAATATTTTAATAATTTATTCTCAACTACTCGGAAATTTAAATGCCTTGGACAAAATCGAATTCGCCAGACGATGTTTTGGAGGAAAATAATTTGTGCCGGCCAGAGATAAAATCCGATGGGCAAAATTAAATTCACCGTGACTTCAGGAGAGAGAGTGTTAAAAATTTAACTTCGGATCTAGAATTCAGGAGAGAGAAAATCTGAATTTGTTTATTTTATTTCTTGCAGGTGGATGACGACACGAGGCGAATCTTCAAAGAAGAAGCAATGGCGTGGAATGGTGGCAAGTCTGCTTCAAGCCAAATGGAGTGAGGGAAAAAGGATGGGACAAGCATGAGAAAGTCCAACCTTGCCTAAGCATAGCATGTCCAAACCTTTGTAAGGCATGTTCAAGGCAAAATAAAGTCCGACCTGGATAAGAAAATGTCTTGAGCATCATGAAGTCCGACTTTGATTGAAGAAAAACGTCCAAGCTCATGTGAAGTCCGCCCAAGGAGGGGATGAGAAAATTAGCAAATTGGCTAAGTGTTGATACCTTGGGGAGAAGAATTCACTAAGTGTTGGACGGAAAACAGGAAGGATGAAGAGGAGTAAAAAGGAAATGAATAAAATCCTTGTCCAGAGATGGAATTTGTCCTGCATAGCACAAGCCAAATTCAAAATTGAAGGCAAATCCACAGGCAAAGTTCGTTCGAGCATGGAGATGACCAAAATCTTGGCTAAGTGTTGAGTGGTCCAGATGAAGATGTTACAAAATGAACCTGAATAGCCAAAATTTGGCTAAGTCTGGGAAATACTTCACAGAGGAAATTCCAATTTCCTCCATTGTGGCGAAAGCACAGAGGCATTCTTCTCCAAATTCTAGGCACTTGAAAGAAGCAATCTGGGCAACTTCTTGAAGGGTTTCATCTCCTGAAGAGTTAAAGGCCCCGTCCAAATTATGTGATCAGAAGTAAATGCACAGAAGATTAAGTCAAAATAAGACAAGATAACACAGCATGTACCCTGGGAAAACCCTCCACTTGAGGGAGAAAACCCAGCAACAAAGATCTCTCTTATATTTGATGCAACAGAGGCAATTTACAAATTACAGTAAGGTCTAACACAAGACCGATATCTGGCAATAATAAATGACAAATAATAACTTCTAGAAAACACCTGGCAGAAGTTCGCTTTGCACTGAGAGGTCTTCGAATTATGCACTGGTAAATTCACTCTTGCTTTTCATCACTGAACTTATCAATATCGCCGATCTCTGACAAGTGAATCATACGCCTCAGCTGAGTTCGCACTGTTGTCAATATCGCCGAACTAATAAATTCAAGAATAAACCTCTGTCAAGTCCGCACTTTCTCATTGGCTGTGTTCGCACTTATCATTGGCAAGGATTGAACTTTTTCGTATATATTTCTTCCTACTCGAATAACTGAATATATAGATACAAGTGAGTAGATATTAACTTAATCCTTCATGTCGGCCTTGATAAATATTATACATGCCTCTTCATAGGAGGTCGGCCTTAAAGAATAACCATGCATTAAATCTTCTTATGTCGGCTTAAGAAGATAAACAATAACAATAGGTATAACTTGAATAGCCAACGGCTATCATTCAAGTTTATGTCTGAGCTGGAAGGAGCTACCGAAGCTGCTATCATTAACACTCCCTCTCAGCTAGGGAGAGAACTTCCAGCTGCAACAAATCATCTCCATATGAAGTTCATCTGCCACTGTTGCCTGCAATCAGATATAAAGAGAGATATATCACCTCAATGTGATATCAACCATCACATGGTTAAGTACTAGTATTCATCACTTGCATGATGGTGTCACCTCAACGTGACTTTCACCATGGCTCTCCCAGAGGGTGAAATACAAGTACAGAAAGATCATCACGGACTCTCTCACGTGATGTTGTCATGGAATCACACACATGACATCCACCATGACTCTCTCAGAGGGTGGGAACGAGGGCTTTCACCTCAAGTTCTTCCGTCACAGAAGAAAGTGCAATAGTAAGTACGAGTGTTCATCACTTGCGTGATGTTGTCACCTCAAGTGACTTTCACCATGACTCTCTCAGAGGGTGAAACACAAGTACAAGATATGTCATGGAGTCGCACACATGACATCCACCATGACTCTCTCAAAGGGTGGAACCGAGGGCTTTCACCTCAAATTCTTCCGTCCACCAGAAAATGCATTAATAAAAATTTCACCTCGAACTTCTCTCCGCAGAGAAAGAACTCATTAAACAAGGCTCCGCGATGCAGACTCATACTTTCGATCAAAATTTGGATTCTCCATCATACCAAGCTTATCTTGAAAGTACACAGCTTTATCCTGGCGAGAGGCTTGGTGAGAATTTCTGCCATCTGCTCATCAGTGTTGATGTACCTCAACTGTACAGCCTTCCGCAGTACCATATCTTTGATATAGTGGTACTTGATCTCAACATGCTTAGATCTGTCATGAAACACAGGATTGACAGAAAGCTTCACACAACTCTGATTATCACAATGTAGACTGTGGTGGGCTCCATTGGGTGTTCAAACAATCACGCAAGGAGCTTACGAAGCCACCGCGCTTCTCAAGTTGCCATGCAAACTGCAATATACCTAGAGCCTGCGTACTCAATGCTATAGAAAGGCGCTACTGTGCACCGAGGAAATCATAGCGAGAACCGCTGAGCTGCTGACAGGAGGTGCTCTTCGGTCTGTGACACAACACCTTAATCAGAATCGGTCAGAAACCAAGTAACTCAAATTACGCATTTGAAGTATCGTAATGAGCAGGACCAATTTTTTGTTTTTCATAAAAGATTACAATACAACATGCGGGTTAAAGGTTAGCATAAGCCAAAAGCGATCTTGAAGTAACTCCTAACCCGGTGTACACGAGGATCCGTCGCGGGCAAGGTGTGAGCATTGGTCAGAGGATCTCAAAGTAAATGCTGAACAAGAACTCTAACCAGAGATGCGCCGGCGAACGACGAGCATTCGGTCAGAGGATCCCTATCTATTGCAAAACTGAAAATAGCTCAACACCAAGTATGTGCTACTCGATCCGTGAAGGGATAGGAGGCGACCATATGGCGGAGACTTAGGAAATTACAATGCAAGAAAGTAAAAGGCGGCAAGCCAGCCTCTTCCACTTATTCAGTGGGAATGTACAATAACTCAAATTTGCAAGATAAAGATGAAGTGCTGATAGTACTACTAACAGCTTACAATATATCAGAGAGATCACTTAAATTATGAATGTTTCTAAATATTTCACTGCTGCAAATGTGTAGAATGTTTCCGAAGGCAGAATACAACCTTTCAACGCTTATACTCTAACCAAGAGACAATTCTCTCAGTTCTGATTTATCAGACCTGCACATCAGATGGGTGAAATCTGCAAACCATTCTTCACTCAATAACTCATATCTCACTCAATACATGCTCAATTGACAAAATATCAAATGCAGATTGCTCTAAATACAATGGCGCCCAAAACAAGACCCCTAAACCTCACCAAACATCAATGAAACTTTCTGCACACATCCCAAGGCTGAAACAGAATGGTACGGCCCTCTTAAAAGGGCGACTTTGCTAAATAAAATCCAAAACAGCAAACTAAAATCTGTAACCTTGCAAGGTGGGTCGCCCCAATGAGGAAGGATGAAATATGGAATACCCAAAACGATATCTTTTTGTATTTTTGATTTATAAATGAAAACAGTCTACAGCTATGCAATATCAGCAACACAGAAACATGACTAATTGCTTGAATAACATCAACTAAATGCAAGTAACTCAACTACAATGCCAAAACAACCCAAATACAATCTAACCTCTCAACTAGTTGCTATCTTTCAAGCAAGAAGATGAGCCAATGCTAGGAGGTGAGCTTTCCTCGAAGCGAGTGCCTGAAATCAATCCAGCAGCATAACAGTGTAGTAGACAGATGATGCCAAATGAAGAGCTGAGGCCAGAATATATAGACGAGAGAGAAACATCTAGAAGCTTCCAGAGGGCGCCCAAAACCCTAATTTCAAATTCACCTTTTCCCTCCAAGAGATGGCGTCCATATTTCACTTTTGCTTATTTCACATTTTAAAATAAAGTCAAACCTTCATATAGGCGTCCTTTTTCAAAAGCTCAATATTTGACTTTATAAAATACAACTTATTCCTCCATGGCGCCTAGACCCTTAAAGTCCCTCTTTTAAAACAACTTAAGTTGTGCTTGCTATACAAAAGGGTCATATAATATTAAAATATAATATTATAAGAAAATTACTTATCTCACCAAGAATAATGCGCCCAAGGCCAAGAACTGAAGTGCCAGCTGAAACAACTGAAGAAGTGATCCAACTGAACTGAATCCAACTGTCCACTGCCAAAAATAGAATTTACTAAAAATAGTAAATTCGCGAAGTTGCCCGGAATGCCAAACTGAACACACCACTGCGAAACTCTCTGAAAACCCAGAAAGAATCCGCAGTCAGAAATCCAAACTCCAAGCAACAACCTCCTCAAAACTAGGAAACCCTAATTTCACCATCCGCATAGCCTACGGGTCTCCGGAATAGGCCAACGGTCAACAGAAACGATCACTGCTGAGAAGGGGACATTACAGTCTGCCCTCCCCAAGATTGCTTGCCCTCAAGCAATCGCAAGTCTGGATGCTGTAGAATTTCCTCATCCTCCCAAGTAGCATCCTCCAATGGTAAATTCTTCCACTTTACCAAGTACTCTTTGATTGTTCTCCTCCTCAAGGAACGCTCTCTGAAATCAATAATCTGTTCTGGAACCAAGGTCAACTGCCCTTCTTCATCCAAAGGAGGTAACTGTGATGAAGCCACAACGTTGTGCCCAAGTGCCTTTTTGAGGCGAGACACATGGAAGACATTGTGGACCTTACTACTCGAAGGTAGTTCCAACTCATAAGCCACCGCTCCAACCTTCCTAACAACTTTGAATGGTCCATAGAAGCGTGGTTTCAGCTTCTCAGCTCCACTCTTCTTAAGTGTGGACTGTCTGTAGGGCTGAAGCCGGAGGTACACCATGTCACCAACCTCAAATGAGCGCTCAACACGCTGCTGATCAGCGTACATCTTTTGCTGATTTTGTGCCATTTGAAGATTGTCCTTCAAGGATTTCAAAACATCTTGGCTCTGCTGCAACCAATCCTTGGCTTGGGGAGCTTTGCTATCGCCGAACACCAAATCAGCAAAGCTTGGAGCCTCGTAACCATAGAGGGCCATGAATGGAGACATCTTTATTGACATGTGGAAAGATGAATTGTAGCAATACTCTCCCAAGTGGAGCCATTTTACCCATGCTCTTTGCTGTTCTGAGACATAATTTCTGAGATAGCCCTCCAACCATTTGTTCACAATCTCCGTTTGACCATCCGTTTGTGGGTGATAGCTAGTGCTTGGAGTAAGCACTGTACCACTCATCCTAAAAATTTCCTGCCAAAAGGTGCTTAAGAACTTGCTGTCCCTATCACTCACAATATTTTTAGGCAACCCATGCAGTCTAAACACTTCATGGAAGAACAAATCTGCAACTTGAGCTGCTGTAAATGTGCTTGTGATGGCAAAGAAATGAGAGAATTTGGTCAATCTGTCCACTACAACATAAATACAGTCTTTGCCTTGAGCCCTAGGCAACCCGGTGATGAAATCCATAGAGATACTCTCCCATTTTTGATTTGGAATGGGAAGTGGCTGCAGTAGACCAGCTGGAAGAGAGTGCTCATTTTTATTCATTTGACAAGTACTACACTCCTTGATGTGACGCTGAACATCATCTTTCAACCCCTTCCAAGAGAATCTCTCTCGAATCTGCTTGTATGTCTTGAAGTACCCTTGATGACCAGCAAGTGGACTGTCATGGAAAGTCACCAAAATCTTCTTCTTAAGTTTAGAATCAGCCACCAAGAAGATTCTTCCCTTGTAGTGGATCAACCCATCAACTATCTTGTACCTTTCATCATGAAAAGTACCTTCAATAACGCTGGTTGCAAACTGATTTTTGGCATAATCAGCAAGCAACAACTCCTTCCAATCAGCATTAAGCTCACACAATGAGCTCAAATGAGGCCTCCTAGACAAAGCATCAGCCACAACGTTATTCTTCCCTTTGACATACTCAATGTCAAAATCGTAAGCTTGTAGCTTACTCACCCACTTCTGCTGTCTCTCATTCAAGTCCTTCTGATGCATAAAGTGCTTGAGACTGTTGTGATCAGTCTTGACCACGAATTTACTCCCCACCAGATACTGTCTGAACTTGGCTAATGCATGCATGATTGCAAGCATTTCCTTGTCATAGATAGAGTAGGTTCTTTCAACCCCTCTTAATTTTCTGCTTTCAAATACAATTGGATGCTTCTCTTGCATCAAAACAGCCCCAATACCTTCCCCTGATGCATCACACTGTAACTCGAAGGGTTTGGAGAAATCTGGTATGGCCAATACAAGACAAGAACTCATGATTTTCTTGAATTTATCAAACACACTTTGAGCTTTTTCTTACCACATGAAAGCCCCCTTTTTAGTGAGGTCAGTGAGAGGAGCAGCACTTTGAGAATACCCTTTCACAAACCTTCTGTAGAAGCCACAAAGACCCAAGAATCCCTTCAAATGAGTCAAATTTTCTGGAGGTGGCCAATCTACTATAGCCTTGATCTTTTCTGGATCAACCTTCACCCCTTCAGCGCTGATGATATGGCCAAGGTAGAGCAACTCCTTCATCCCAAATTCACATTTGGACTCCTTTGCAAACAAACTCTCTGATTCAAGAATGCTAAGCACTTCCTCCAAGTGCTTGAGGTGTTCTTCCCACGTCTTGCTGAAGATAAGAATGTCGTCAAAGAAGATTAACACAAATTTCCTCAACTGCTTCTGGAAAACTCTGTTCATGCAGGACTGGAAGGTTGCTGGAGCATTAGTCAAGCCAAAGGGCATGACTAGGAACTCAAAGTGACCATAGTGGCATCTGAATGCCGTCTTCTCAACATCTGAGCCCCTCATCCGGATTTGATAGTAACCCGATCTCAAATCAATTTTGGAGAAGAATTTAGCACCATGTAGCTCATCAATGAGCTCATCGATCCGAGGAATAGGATACCAATTTTTTATTGTGCTTTGGTTCAAGGCACGATAATCCACACACATACGGATGGTGCCGTCTTTCTTCTTCACAAGGACTACAGCTGACGCAAAAGGACTCTTGCTAGGGCGGATGAAGCCCATCTCAAGGAGTTCCTTAATGTTCTTCTCAATTTCATCTTTCTGCTTCTTAGGATATCGGTAAGGAGTTGTGATGACTGGTTTGGCCCCTTCTTTGAG
>VDFB02055415.1:0-11352 GCA_007258455.2 Sequoia sempervirens
AAAAAAATTGCATTTTTTTCAACTTCTCCAAAATAGGGTGAGTTATATATCAAAATTCATCTCTTGGACAACCTAGATCCAACTGTGAGGTATGTTTTGGTCCAAGAGATCATTTATGAAAGCTCACCCCTGAAACCCCCATTTGAATACAAAACCAAGAAACCCATTTCACCCAAAATTTCTCACACCCCAGATCTACAAACAACCCATCAAAACAACAAACCCAAAACCCTCAGATTTACAATAAAACAACTTGCAAAGCCCTCATATCTTTCCATGTCTTTGATTCTCACATGCAATACATAGATTCAAACTCAAACAAGATTTTTCTCAACCAAGGGTTATACAACCACAACCAAAGCTTTGATACCACTTGTTGGAAACTTGCAGCCAATTAAAGACAATTTCCACATAACCCATAAGAGAAATATATGCAACTAAGTATTCAGAATCCACATGCAAGAGAATAGACAACATACCCATAAAATATGACACAAGATATACCCTGGGAAAACCCTCAAGAGGGAAAAACTTAGCCTCAAAAGAATCCATCTCTCATGTATTATTCAGCAATAAATATTTCAATACATCTTCAGAGTCTCCATCAACACCATTGAAGCAACAAGTCCTCTCCAAGCAATCCATGCAAACAAGCATGCAACAACACATCCTGTGCCATGCTTCAAACCCTCACAAATGCTAACCAGAGCTAACCTGTTGATTTACCAACCTTAAACAACTACCTTTGTGGTTGTTTTTATAGAAGCAAGCTCTCACAAAACCACCAAGTGGTATTACACAAAACTATGTGACTAAAAACATGAGATTACAAAACCATGTCTCTTATTTAATATTGAGGTATTTTTTATTTTATTTATTTTTTCCCCAATATTAAATAATTACATTACATTTCTAACTTAACTTATGTCCCAATGTTACATGCAACATAAAAGTGGCCCCAAGAATAATTACATTAAATATATTATGCTTGATGTACAGCTTACACCTTTTTCCTAACATATTTGAAGTTGGTGTAGCATGGTGGAAAAGACATAAAAACGTTTGCTTAATTTGAATGCTGCGACAGAAGTATGTAAGAGAAGCATGCTCCATATATTATGTTATAGGGTTGTAAGCCTTCTTTGAAATTAATGCCTGTGTTTTCTTGATCTCCAACCATTTTTCTCTAGATCCCCTAAGGTTTCTTTACTGTACAAATTTTTTGACTACAAATTGGTCTCAGACAGAACTGCCCTCTACCACATTAACTTCTTCTGCTTACATTAGGTTCTAGGCACCACATAGTCTTCAAGGAATGTCCTTAAAGCCTTGGCTAAAATGTAGTTTCTAATTATACAGGACACAATTGGAAAATTTCAGTATAAAAAGTATTGATTGTGGATTTAAAATTCAAAGAACATCTTGTAAGAACTCAAGTCATTAATATTAGGGGAAAACCTAGGATCTAGGGGGAGAGGACCGGTACACGAGGCATGTTTCAATAGTTGTGATAGTAGTTGTTTATATTATGCCCAATATTTTTGTCAATATTGGACCAATAGTTGTGACTTTAAAGTTGTTAGTGTTGATGATGACTACCCATAATTAAACAAAATGTATTCCTTTGATCTAAAAAGCAACCAATCATGTGATTCCACATCAGTGCTCAATAAAACATGTTGTGAATGTACAAGTATTGGTCTCACTTTTTTTTTGCCCTTTTTGGATACCTTGACAAAAAGAATGCTGATGTGGCATCATATTTGATGATGTGGCCCTAAAACCTTAGTTATAAGTAGGGGACTTGCCAAGTAAGTCAAGTTGTAAAAATTGTGAGTGATTTGAAATTTCCAGATAGGATAATTAGAAGCGCTGGTTAGGGTGCACAACTACTAGGTCCTCTCCCCTAAAGGAAGTGTAAACACTCTCACATCTGCGCTAAAGAGGAACACATTCAATTTTTGATTTGGAGACATTGTTTAATACATTTTTTTATAACATAGATTCAATATAAGTATGACTAGATTTACAATTTTGACACCACTAATTATATCCAAATTTAAAAATAAAAAACCATCTCAGCTTTTAGAATGCTCTAAAAACACATATTTACAACTCGATGATTGCTCCAGTTAAAAGCAGAAAGAGTTATAGGCTAGAGAGTATGGAGACTTATCATTAGTGATTTCACCTAGGCATTTGATTTAAACAGAGAGCCCATCCTATCTTACTTGATTGTTTCCATCTGCTAAAAAATTTGTTTGTTCAGTAGTGGGAACTATCTTACATGTAGAGACGTTTAAGGGCTTCCGCCAGATGGAGCTTTGATGCCAGGGAATAGTTCATTAGAAACTAATTTTGAGAGAAATTTAGAAGTAAGCCCACAACATATTTGTTCTAGCGTTAATTTACTCTTCCCGTTCTTCATCTTTAAATTGCTTCATCTACATCAATTTGACCAGGAGATACAATGCTAGGACCTTCAAATAGCCCTCTCAATCCACATTTTAAAAAACCTCAGGTTGCTATAAAATCTCAACAAAATTGTCAGAGGCAATTCACCAAGCATTTTACGTTAAAAAATTTGTATAGATAAGGTCCAAATAAGTTTGAGCCGCCTGACTATTGTAGTCTAGTGGTAAATACTAGGAATTTCATCATGCTGGTACAAGTTTGAGTTATGGATAGAATCCTTGAGTTACACTTAAGGGGGCCTCAAGTACTCACTTTATTCACTATTCCTCTTCATTTGACATCCGCCTGAGCTTAGATTTACTAATAATTTTATATTCTGCTCTACAAGATCAAGTGAAACAGCACTACGATGAGAAAACTTGATCAATCAGAATAAGTAAACATAACAATTTGTCAATGTCTGGAAAGAATTGGAAAACTTTAAGGACTGTGAACTTTGTCCCCAAAAGAAAACTCAAAAATGACTCAAGCATTAACTACTAAACGTAGTTGATCTCGATAAATTGTCCAAAAATGTTGCTCTATGGAAATTTCTATTGTCCCCAAAAGAACATTATGACGGGAAGTCGATCTCCCATTGTGCCAATGACCTCATTGATACCATGATGGCTTCTACTACTATTATCACTATTTCAAATAATGACTTAGCCACCATGATAAGGTTGCAATTATACTTTTTGGCATAGATAAAATGTTATAGCTATAGTGGATTTCAACATATATATGTAGATATTGTAGAATTATTTTGACCAAGCTTTTGTGGAGAAGGGGAACTAATCTGTCATACCTTCCAAATTTTAGAATCCCAATAAATCGTATAATTTCTTATATTCTTAAAATAGTTGTTTTATGGTTTTGTAATGTAAATAGGTAATGTTGCTTAGCCACAACAATAGCTGCAATATAGACAAGATTATGCAAATGACAATAGCCTTCAACCATTTTGGAGAAGGCCTCATATAACACATACCAAGGTTTGAAGTTTAAACTAAACGATCTTGTTTTCATTATTTTTCTAATCTTATTTTTGTGTCCTCTCATTCTAAGCTCAGAATTAAAAGTAAGAGCAAAGTGTGAACATTGAACACCAACAAATGTTGACAACCATGTGGTGATTAATGACTAAATTCATTGGGAAATGTATGCAATCAGCGGAAGATCACTATGTGCTACACACAAATTGTATACAACATTGTTTACTTTTTCCTCTATTTCTCACTACAACTTGCTTGTGTTCCAAAATCTACTTCCTATAAGATTTCTTGGTTAAAAAAGATCATAGTGTGCTTGTGGATAAATCTTGTCTCATAGCATTCAAAATTGGTCCTTATGAGGATGAAGTTTTCTGCGATGTAGTGTCGATGGATGCATGCCATTTATTGTTGGGTAGGCCTTAGCAGTATGATCAAAATGTGACCCATCAGGGTAGAGACAATACTTATGAGGTTCAACATGAAGGAAGGAAAACACTTTTAAAACCATGGAAAGAGGAAGGAGCATCTGAAGTGGCAACTTTGTCTCTTCTAGCAGAAGCCAAGTTCGAGCTTGAAGAGAAAAAACAAAGTTCTAGCTGAGCCAAGAAAAGAGTTGGAGGGAAATCTAGGAGCAAAAGAGATAAACAATTTGAAGAATGAGATGCAACCAAGAATTGATGTAGAGTTGCAACAAGGTTCAACTGAAAAGATTACATGTGCGCCTCGAGAAATAGGTGTTGAAGTTTCAATTGACTGTGACCTTCATTCTCAAGGAGATAGTGAGTTGTGGGAGTATAAGGACAGTCATCATAGATCTTCTAAGAATGTGATTCAGAGTTCAGTCAAAAGAAATTTGCTTAACCAGTCTGAGAGGAGTGATGCAAAGTGTAATTGGAGCAAGGGAAGAGTTTCAAGTCTACTAGTGATTATCGTAGTGATTATTTTATGGGTTTTGCATTGGGGACTTTGCCTAGCTTTACTCATTCAACTGAATGGTGGAATTAGCATTTGACTCCTATCCCTAGAAAAACATGGATGGGAAGCTTGGATGGTAGCTCAAATTGTGTCAAGGAATCCCAAGAGAACACTTTGAAGACCAAACTACTTGTGGGTATGAACCCTCATTCTGCTGTCAATGCAACTTGATTTTTCTGAACCAGGAGGTTCAAACTTCTTTAAGAAGGGGAGAATTGTGGAAAACCATTCAATGATTCCCCACTAGTGAATTCAAGAGTAATTAAAGTGTTAGTGGCTGTTACAATTTGTAATGGGCAGTGAGCAATATAAAAGTGCATTTAAAACTTTGCCACAACAATAATTAAAGGATGGGGTCGTGGGGTTATTTGAGAATATTTCTTTTATTCTAATTTAAAAGGAGGGAGATTTAGTGCTGTGAAAAAGGATATTTTTGGGGTGGTATCTCTTTATAATGGGAAAGAAGAGGCTTTGTAAATTTTAGGGAAGGAATTAGCTGAGGAGAGTCTTTGCAGTTCAAGTTTTCTTTATCAGTCTGTTCTATTTTTGGTATTTGCATGTATTGTAGGTGTTTGTGCTGACTTTTGTTGTTGGCCTTTTATAAATTGATGTACTATGCTCTCAAGTTTTGGTGTTGGTTTGAATCAGGAATAAAAAGGAATTGGTAGTATCTTCTTTGGGTATTATGTGAATATGTTGTCCTGTTATTATTCATGTTTTGAGTATGATACATTGGAACAAAGCACTCTTTTATAAGTTGATTTGCATGGTAGATTATTTGTTCTTTTGTTATTAGTGATCATCTTGCAGGAGCCGTGGTCAATCTACATCACTTTTCTTCTTATTTTTCATTTTGCACATAATAAACTTCCATAAAATACTATTGCAAAATCTCAAAACAAACAAAATAACATGTTATTTTCAAAAACCACTTTTTATAGTCTACCTAAAACTACTAAATTTTCAAAAATTATTTCATAGTTACATTCTTTGTAAGAACTACATTCTCTCTCCAACATTCGTTAGATATATATAGGTAATGTTTTTGAAAAGAAAAAACAAGTTTTGGGGACCAAACCACGAGTTTAAACACCAAAAGATAAACAGAAAAAGTACAAACAACCAGACAGCTATCCCAAAAAGGAAATGATAGCACCAAGAGACAGCAGGGCCCAAAAAAAGGACCACCCAAAAAACCAGCAACCAAAAACACCACGTTACTCCAAGGTGTTCAATAACTCCTCAGCTTCCTTTTCAACATCCTTCATGTCCTGTAACCCCTGCTTAAGAATTTGAGCCGTATGTGATAAAGTCGGGGTCTTCCTCTTAATGTTAGCCCTGGTACGAGTCGAAATCCCTTCACCAGCCGATCTGCTGCCTCCCCTGTCCGCATCCAAATCCATGAACCAGCGAACCCTTTTGGTTTTTTTCAAGCTTTTCCACCATCGCATTAATGATGATGGTATTATGCCTAGCAATTTTGTGATTGTTTGCAACAGTGGCCCTAATGTTTTTCCAATCTTGGACATGCTGCACTCGATACTAGCCAATCTATCCTCCTTTAATTGTTGTCTTTTCCTCGGTAATGGAGTTTCTGTTCATCATTATTTCTACAATTCCAACTGATCTTCTATTCCAAATCCATGACCTTGTTGTTGAGATCAGTAACACGGCCTTTCAGATCACAAACTTCTTTCTGGGTCCATTTGAGAACGATGAACAAGCCATCCGTACTTTTTTCCGCTATACTAACCAAATCCTCAGGCTTAAGCTTATTCAGGGCCGAATTAATTTCATCCTGAATAGGGGACTCAGAATGATCATTCCCAAATTTTCCAGAAGTAGGGGCACTAGGGGCCGATTCCTTACTGACCATGGGCTTATCAGAGAGGATTTCCATAGAATTCCTAGAATACGAAACAAGTTTCATAACAGGGTTACCTTTAAAACCAGGGGACAAACCCAGAGTAGGGCAACCAGGAGACGGCTGGGGATTAAGACAGGGCGGTGAAGCAAAACCCGGACTAGGGCACTCATGCAGAGGTTGCAGTTTAGGACAAGACAGCGGGGTAGAATCCTTAAGGGTTATCCGACAAGACAAGGACTGGGGAGCAGTGGTATCATGACCAACAAGAACACAAGCAGGGGGCCCGGGGTTCGATCTCCCTACTACTCTCTGTCTCCTCATCATCCAACTCTTCAATTTCAACAGTTTTAGGCAAAGCAGGTAAATTTTGAAAATGCTCAAAAATGAGCCTAACAAGACCAGGGTGAATAATAGCATTCCTCCTAGGGTTCCTTTCCACATCATCTAGGCAATTCTTCAAAGAAGAAAATAAATAGAAAGGCAGAGATATACGAACCTTGTGATGGAAATGGTTCAAAATGGCAAAGTGGTAACCATAAACTCTGGTAAAGCGCCCGTCAACCGTGATATATTCCATGATAACTCTTAAAACTTTCCTCCAGATAGATTTGATGGACTCCACATCAAAGTAGCTATTAGCAACCTTAACCATCTTCGCTTTCTCCTTATCTTTTTTGGGAAATTTAATGACCTCTTCATCAGAGAATCGTCGGTCACGGTAGAATTTAACACCCTCAGTTGAAAGACCTGTTATCTCCCCAATTAAATCCTCACTCAGCTTAACATTCCTGCCAAACAACACAATCTCACCATTTTTCTAGTTTTTAACAAAATAGTCCAGCATCCCCTCGTCTGTGCCATGGAGCTTTTCCATATATGGGATTAAACCTCCCTTTTCAATTCTTTCCCATGCTTTAGCGTTCTTTCTGTGCTCCTGGAAATTGCTCGGCTCCACACGTTTTCTTTCTCCGCCCATATTTAGCTCACTGTAAAACAAAACTGAACAGTTGCTCTGGGTCCCATTTAGGTATTTTTTGTCGAACACCCAGAAAGTGTGCTGCAGACTCTTCTTAAAAAGAAAATGACGTCGGTCCCATCAAATCTAATGAAATCGATGTACCTGATCTTTATCCATTTCATCATGACTAAGATTGCCTTCTCTTCCATGCATTGAATCATAATAAATTAGCGCTTTCACTTCAGGATGGAGGTTGTCATTCTTCCTCCACGTGTTTTCCCCACCCTTCTTTACCCCTTCATTGGCAAAGAAATCCGCCACCTTATTGGCTTCTCTATAGGCGTGGGACACTTTCACTTTATCAAATTTACTTAATAATGATTTCGTGTCTTCGATCCATTTTTTGATGGTCCACGATGGGGGGTAATCCCAAGAATACAATTTATTATATTCAAAGAATCGCCCTCCAACCAAAGATATTTCATGTTGATCTTGAGGGCTAGGCTAACCGCATGAAAAGCCCCAACAGCTTCCACAACATGATTAGTTTGATTTCCGATGTCCACAGCAAAAGCCACAATAAAATCCCCTGAGTTGTCCCTTATAACACACCCACTACCAGCTTTCCCAGGGTTACCTTTAGCCGCACCATCAAAATTGGCTTTCAACCAGCCCAAAGGCGGCATAGACCAATTAGCATTCTCTCTCCCACAAACACCATATTTGAGGACATTTGATCCAATTAATTTTGAATTCCACTTTTTGGCCATAGCAATATCAAAAGGAGACCAGAAAGCTTTCTCAAACATTTTTCCTGGAATTAAAGATAAGTTTTCCTTTATAGCCCTTACAATTTTAGCATACAAGTCCCCTTCCGACATCTCTTTATCCCTAAACACTCTATTGTTCCTCTCCTTCCAAATATTCGATGTATGGAAAATCCACACCACATCAAGAAGCCCTCAGAATTAATCCCAAATATTCGGTTATTAAAAGGGCAATGAAGAAAGATGATTACCAGCCTCGCTTCATTCCTACATATAACATCTGTTTGTGTTTGAATTCCTTCTTCCTAGATTTTCCAAAGTGAGAATCTTATTCTCAGAGTTATCATCTAGTAGAAATATTGATTTTCTGAGTCGTGTGATTAATCCAAGCCTAGCCTTAAGGGAGGAGGCTCCATCTAGACCAACCAACATAGAAGTAGTGTGAGGCAATTGAAAAAAATACCAGACGTGGGTTGTTCAACTGCATGGAAATAAAGATCCTCCACCAGCTATGCTGGTCTTAAGGGCTCAAAGCTCTCTGACAGAATGTACAAAGATCCTCGACTCATAGTCTTCTAAATCAACCCAATTCCATTCCTCTAGTAATTTTAACTAAGACTCCAAATTCCTTTACAATCATTCATCCATTTACTAAATTTCTCAATTTTGATTAAAGGATCTTTAAAAAGCCAACTGTCTTCCCAAAACCTAACATAATTTCCATTTCCAATCAGCTATCCAATTCCCATTTCCAATAGCTTTCTTCCTCTACCCATATCATTCCAACAGACAGATCCACGAGGTAAAGAAGAAGAGTTTAAAATTTCATTTAAAGACTCATAGTTATTAAAATATTTAGCTTTTAAGGTATCACACCATTCTCCATTTAAAGTAAGAGTTCTCCAAAGCTATTTAGCAAGAAGGGATATATTCAAAACTTTAATTTTCCTTAAACCCAGGCCCCCCCTAGATTTGGGTCTACAGACCAGATCCCATCCAACAAGTGGCATTCTCTTCTTGTCCTCCACTCCGGACCATAGAAACCTTTTCTGAATTTTTTCAATGGCCTCAGCATATTTAGCATGAATTTTAAATATACTAAGAGCATAAGTAGGAAGATTTTGCAGAGAAGTCTTAAGGAGCTGGATTTTTTCAGCTTGACTAAGAAGAGCTCATTTCCACCCCGATAGCTTCTTATTGAATTTTTCAACCAAAGAAATCCAGAACGAGTCCGAAGGTTTAGAACAAAGAGTTAAGCCAAGATAGGTTGACGGAAGAGACTCAACACGGCATCCAAGAATTCGAGCAAGTTTGACTTGTCTATATTCCAGAGTATTGATGAAAAAAATTGAACTCTTAGCCCTGTTGACAACTTGCCCAGAAGCAGATTCATAAAGATTCAAATTTTTTTTAAAAGTCTTAGCTTCAGTCACAATAGATCTTCCCATAAGAATGGTGTCATCAACAAATTGCTGGTGGGAATAGGTAAGAAGAGAAGAAGAAGGTCTTAAGCCAACAAGGGATCTTTGATCAATAAGCTTTTTAATATTTCTCTCTAAACTCTCAACCAAGATAGTAAACAGAATAGGAGAAATAGGGTCTCCCTATTTGAGGCCTCTGGAGGTCTGGAAAAACCTTGATGGTGATCCATTCACAATGACAGCAGAAGTAACTGTCGAAACAAGCTGGTTCACCAACTGAATGACTCTATTATTAAAACCAAACTTGTCCAGAATTTTAAACAAGAAATCCCAATCAACCCGATCATAGGCTTTGGAAATGTCTAGTTTAAGAATAAACCCTTCAGTATTTGAAACCATTAACGAATGTAAGTTCTCATGAACAGTAACAACAGAGTCCATAATGTACCTACCTGGCACAAAACCATTCTGTTGCGGAGCAATAATTTGGGGAAGCACATAAAACATTCTTGAAGTTAACACCTTCAAAATAATTTTGTAAATAGAATTACACAGGCTGATTGGCTGAAAAGCTTGAAACTCTGAAGCCCTAGGTTTTTTACGAATAAGGACCACAAAAGTAGCATTCAATTCTTTCAACAGACGTCTTGATCCAAAGAATTCCTTGACAGCGTTCACCACATCCAACTCAACAATTTTCCAAAACACTTGGAAGAAGAATAAAGGAAAACCATCAAGTCCAGGAGCTTTATTGCCATCAAAAGAGAAGACAGCTTTCCTTATTTCATCTTTGGAAGGAATAGCAGTGATTAAGGAATTTTCATTATGACCAATCACTTGAGGTATAGCATCAATCAAGGAATCTTGAGATTCAGTAACAATCTCTCCATTATAGGAAAGAAGGTTGCTAAAGAAAAGGACAGCTTGTTCCCTGATATCATCTTCCTCCTCAAATCTAGTCCCATTAGAAACAATATGAGTGATTCTGTTAGCAGCCCTATGTTTCGAGGCAGACAGATGAAAGAATATGGAATTCCTATCTCCCTCAGTCAACCAAGACACCCTAGATCTTTGTCACCAAAACACTTCCTCTTTAGCAATGATGTCATGCAATTGAATGAGGAGATCATTTTCCTTTTCTCTATAATTTTCAATGTATCCCCGTTTCTGGATTTTAACTTGAATCTCCTAAATTTTGCCCTGAATTTTTGTTTTAGAGCCAAAAATATTTCCAAATGCATCCTTTTTCCACCTTAACACATTAGTTTTCACTTCTTTTATTTTTTTAGCAATCCTGAACATTGTTGTGCCAGAAATATCTATATTCCACCAGCTGCGAATTTCTTCAAAAATTCAAGGATGAGAAAGCTAGAATTTTTCAAATCTGAAAAGGAAGTTCTTTTTCACCTTAGTAGGGTCCGCTAAAAGACAAATGGGAAAATGATTAGATCCAACCCTTGACAAGGCTCTCAAAGCACAAAAATAGTCTATAAACCATTGACCAGAAACAAGGGTCCTATCAAGCCTCACTTGGATCAATTCAGGCCCTAATCTCCTATTAGTCCAGGTATAAGAAGCCCCTTGAAGGTCTAAGTCAATCAAGGCATTATTGTTTATGAAGTCGGATAGGCCAGATTTACTTTCCCAATTGATTTGAGAACCCCCAAATTTCTCAACGTTCAGGAGGGGTGTGTTGAAATCACCCATGACTAGCCAGTTTTCATTGACAAAACAACTTCAAAAACCAGATAACTCTAACCAGAAGGAATTTCTAGCTTTCTTGCAATTCGGGGCATATATATTGGATTGAATCCAACAAAAATTGTCTCTTATGTGGGTGAATCTAGTGGCCACAACATTACCATTCTCCATTAAGGGCTCACCTTTAATAAACATCTTATTCCAAAAAGTAACT
>VDFB02055416.1:0-22233 GCA_007258455.2 Sequoia sempervirens
ATGAAGGTGAGTAGTCCCACTAGATGGATTCCATTGCATGGACCATGTCAAATGTCATTATGTTCATATAGATGTTGGTAAGGATGACATGAAAGGGGAGATGGAGTAGGTAGGTGATGGATTATGATGTGGATTATGTAAGAATGGATGGGAATGGTGGATGATGATGTGGATTGAGATAGGACTGATGCAAAAGGATGGGGCCCGAGAAAAGTTTATGCAAAGCATGGACCATAGGAAGATGGTGGGGGGAATATGTGGGATAATGTATGAAGAAATTTGGGGGAGATGGAGGTATGTGGGAATTGTTGTGAAATGGGAGGGAACCATGACCAATGGTTGCACACACTATGATAAACATTGAATCTTTTGATGTGGATGGGGTGTAGGTAATGGATATGTTTTCTTAGAAGATTAATTGAACTCTTATTGATTTTGGTACCCATAGACTTAGTATTTTATGACTTTTATTTGGCTTGTGGGTTTTAGGAATTTGAGACTCTTGAATAGAGTGGGAATGTGGGATGGAAGTGGATGGTTGGGATTTTTGTGATGTGAATGCCTCATTTGACTTGATTTATTTTTTCTTAGGTACCCAAACCATTTTAGTTTTGGCCTTTACTTTTGGAGGTATGGGCTTATATAACTTTTTAGATGGATTTTTCTTTGACTTTTTGTACTGATGTCCTAAGGCACGAGAACCCTTAGGATTTTTGACTTTATAGGTAGAGGCATTGGAATTATTGCTTTTGAATCCCTTGGGTTTGGTGGAATGAGTGGAAGCTTCATGTTTATACACTGTGTGCATTTTTTGGTCATGATTAGGAATGTTAGGGTATTTATGGATGGAGGGATAAGGGGATTGGATAATGGGGATATTAGGTGTTGGGAGAAGTGGAGGTAGATTAGATGGAGGGATATTAGGAGTTGGAAGCAATGGTGGTAGAGTGGATCGAGGGATATTAGGAGTTGGAAGTAATGGTGGTAGAATGGATGGTGGAAGGTGTATGGTCACATGCTTTTGACATTTGTAGGATGATGGAGGAGGGATGGCGATATATGTTTTAGGTGTATGATAGGCTTCATGATGGAAAGTGGACTTAGGATGCATGGAGGAAATACCAACATCTTTATGTTGTTGTCCTTGGGGTGTATGTCCAAGGCCATGAGAGCGTGGAGGGACTTTGACATGGATGGGCTCCAAAATACCTTGTTCATGAAGGTCTAAACCTTTATCTTGGTGGTTCATGTTTTGGAGTGTGCAATGGACAATGAGACTAGGTGTAGGTGGAACACTAGAATGAGTTCCTTATTGGATGGAGAAGATGAAGCAAGGGAAGATAATGGTTTTTGTTGTTCTAAGGAGGAACATTCATGAATGAGGGTGGAAAGACCATCAGGATATGCTAGAGGACTTGCAATGGGGTCGATAGTGGGTGATGGAGGATCATTAGGATCTTGATTAGCATTGTGTTCACTTAGATCCAATGTATTTGTTTGACCTTCTATGTGTGCTTGGGAGGCATATGTCTCATCAAAGGAAGTGGATGTTAATAGATCATGGATAGGACTAGGTAGGGGGTAGATAGGAGTAAGGGATGTTTCTTGCTCATGGATAGGTGAAGTGATAGGCTCTTGACCATGGAATGCATAAAGTTGGCTAAGAGGATCATCATGGTCTTCTTGATCATAAAAGGGGTCTTGATCAAAGATGGAAAGTTGATCATGAACAATATTAGGTATGTTATGAATGGGATCATTGGGAGGGTGTTGATCTTTATGTGGATGAGGGGGTAATGTTTCTGCATGTTTAGGATTGTGCTCTTGAAATACCTCATGACTTATTGGAATGGAGGTGGAAGGGGATTTCTCATGGAGAGACTTGTCATATTCTTGATGGTCAACAACATAGGAGCATGATAGAGGGTGACTTGGACTTACGAGGGGAGACTCTGGAATTGGCTCAAGGGGTTGTGGATTACATGGTTGGCTTGAAGGACTTGGCATGATGTTTGAGGATTCTTTTGTATGTTCAGGTATATGTGTTGAATGACATGGTGACAGTTGATTCCTTGCTCGTAGCCCTTGGGTCACATCCTTTGGAGGTGTAGGGGTGGAAGGTGTTGGCTTAGGATTTTGATTTTGATTGGATGATGGTATGATAAAGTTATAGGGTGCATGTGCTAGATTGGTATTTCCCTTGTCAAAGGTGGCATTAAGACTTAAAGGCTCTTGATTTTTTTGCCAAGGTAGACTTGGGCTCCTATGTTCTTCCAGTGATATTGATGGATGTGTTGATGTGGCATTGGCATGCGAAGAAGTGGATGGATTAGATTGGTCAATTTTATTTGATGGCTTAGATTTGGGCTTCTCAAAAAATTCAAAAATATTGAATTTGGATGATGTTGTTTTTGGAGAAGAGGTTACATTCATATTTCCATCAAAGGAATTCTTAGTTGTGCCCCCTTGGATTATGAATTTGGGCTTGTTTATGATTATGACCATTTTGATAATTGGTGACTAGGACTAGGTTGGTGATAGTGATGATGTGGAATGATTAGATTGGAAGACTTGGATTGATTAGGGTTGATGGTGATTGGATATGAATGTGTTGGAAGAATGTGTAGAGTGACTTTATGTGTTTGGTTTTTAGCTTGATTTGGAAATGTTTAAATGAATGATCACACATGCACAACCATAAATCACTCATGCAAGACACATAAGAAAGTTTGAATTTTGAAATTTGAATAATGTAATAATGATTATTAAACAAGCACACATGGAAGACACATCAACAAGCCCTATGACTAGTCAAGTGGGGTATGGCCAATTAGGTCTCAAGCTAGTCTACACAAGGTTGACTAAGGATGATTTGAAAGAAAGATCCTGCCACACAGCTGGGAGAAAGGGGTAACCCACCCTTCACCTTCACTTCCCAAAGGTATAAAGTTCTTTGGGGCTTAGCCAAGAGTGACAAAAAATTTAACTTCCAAGCAAGTGTGTCTTTCGATTCACACTTCGATTGAGGTCGTCTCCAGGGGTGATGAAATCCCCTAGCAGGCCTCCTTGAAAGGGTTTGACAAAAGCAAACCAAGTGAGGTGTTTGTGATCACACACACAATTGATTCACACTCACAATGATTAATTTCCCTTAAAAAAATTGCAATGTTTATAAAAAAATTCAAACACTTGTTCTTTTTATCCCCAAATCAAGATGTGATGGAAGAAAATGATTAATTTTAGCCTCAATTTTTTTGATATGTGATTGAAGACAAGATTCGTTTTAAGAGCACAAATCCAAATGTGTGACACACAATGATTAAAAGATGAATGATGAAACAAGTGCACCTAGTTATTTTTGCTTTCCAAATTGTTGTTATGGCTGATTCCAACACTTTTCCAGCTTCGTATGATTCACCAAAAAGTCACCAAGACAAGAAGAAACACATGCATGCAAGCAAAAGTGTGATTAAATCCCAAAACATGCAAAATTTTTCAAATATGTGAGAATTTGAAAGCTATAAATTTGTCAAATCTGATAAAAAAAATTACACCATTAGATAGCTTATGAAATTCTACCCCATTTCAAAAAACAAATCTCTGAAAAAGACCAAAAAATGAGCAAGATATGGCCATTTTAAGATTTCCTATGAAAATGTTGAAAAAGACCCTGTATGCGCTAAAACAGACCCCATATGCGCTACAGAAAC
Organism: Sequoia sempervirens; assembly: GCA_007258455.2. Taxonomy (NCBI): domain Eukaryota; kingdom Viridiplantae; phylum Streptophyta; class Pinopsida; order Cupressales; family Cupressaceae; genus Sequoia; species Sequoia sempervirens. Next base: position 3,711 of record VDFB02055416.1, read on the forward strand.
TCCCAGATGCGTGACAAAAACCCTCAGATGCGCTGCAAAAATTGTAAAACTATCAAATGTCAATGTTAAAAAAGATCAGGATGCACTAAAATAGACCACATAAGCTCTGGAAACTCGGATGCATGTGAAACCCTCCCGGATCGTTGCAAAAGCTGTAAAAGCTGTCAAATGTTAGAAAAAGAGCGGATCATAAAACAAACCACATATGCGTTACAAAAACTCCCGGATAAGCTAAAACATACCTTAAATCATACTTGAAACGCAGATGCTAAAATGGGGCTTAGTAGTGCTATAAAGAGCTCCCGGATGCCGCGAAAATAGACCTTAAATCGCTATTCTAAGAAAATCATGATTTTAATTTTAAAGCAGTATTTGATATGCTATTCGTTTCCTTATATGCATCGAAATAGTCTGGAATCATCTCTGAGAATACCCTGAGGATGCCGCGACATAAACCGTCATATCATGTGAGAAAAGAAAATCCCAAATCGCTAAAGCAGCTGAATTTTTTGAAAACCCCGAGATGGAGCGAGAAAACTGTTAGAAAAATCTGCAAGTAGATGTTAAAATGGGGCAAAGGCCCGCGATTGAAATGTAAAATGTAGATAGGGATAAAATCAATCAAATTTAATGTAATGAAAACAATAAATGACTAAAATGCTATCAAGCACAATGAAGTCTGAAATTAAACACGAAAATCACAATAAGAAGCACAAATGCAAACCGATCTAAGCTAACTCGATTTATCTCCATGGCTCTTCTCCACCTGCACAAGGATGCAAGATTTCGAAGGTTGATAATAGAGGAATGTTGGTTGCTCAATTCTGCAGCATAACAACTTGATGAAGATGATAGATGGCGATTGAAGAATTATTTTGACAGAGTGAAGATGCTAGAAGAAGATTCGATCGAAGAATGATTTTGACAGCATAAGGATGTCTAAAGATTCAATCTAAATGGCTTGTGAAAGGTTTGATTTATAGATTTTCGATGTGGACAGAGATAAGATTTGATAAGATTGATAATGATTTGATTTTTTGTCAAAAGAGGAAAAACAATGAGATGAGATAAGATTTTCAAAAGATAGAAAGATTTTGATTTATTGTTTTAAAGGAATTAAAACAAGATAAGATAAGATGTAAAAAAAATAGAAAGATTTTGATTATCTTTCAAAGGAAATAAATCCTGAAAAAAGATGAGAAGGAACCATTGATGATAGATTATCTAATTAAATAAAATTAATTAAGATGCACATGAGTTCAGATTTTGGAAAGAATGCGAGAAGATCCTTTTAAGATTTTATTAATTAAACAAATTTTGGATTTATTTAATTAACGTTGAATTTATGATTTCATTAATTAAATAATATAAATTATTTAATTAACATTAGAGGAATGGATGAAAATGATTTAATTAATTAAATAATATAAATGATTTAATTAACATTAGAGGAAGGGATATAAATTATTTAATTAACATTAGAGAAATGGATGGATTATGCATAGGAAGGAATAAATGAAATTAGTCAAATAACTTCAGATTTATGCCAATGAATTGGATGGAATTGACATGGGTACCTAGGGAAAAACATGATACAAAGGTGTCTAAATGATGCAATGTTGTGACAAGGTCTGCAAAGTAGGAGTGACAATTTTGATGTCTACACATCAATTTAATCGATAATTTCAATTTGCACAAAACTGTGAGAATCACGGAAAAATCTGGAGTGGAGCAGTTTCTCACCGGATGGCATAAAATTCTGGACTTTTGGCACATTACAAAGGCTGAGAAGAAATCCGGGGAAAATCTGGATTTAGGCGAAAATCCCGAATGCGAGGAAAAAAACCCGGACTTTCCTTTCCCGGATCGAAATTTTCATGGAAATCCGGAAAATCAGGATGGGCGGAGAAAATCAATTGGACTAAAGCGGATTTTACTTACTTTCGAGAACTTGAATTTTTCAAAGAAATTACAACACAGGGAAATCGCAGGCAAAGATGAGCATCTAAGAGCCTCAAGAGCAACCAAATCAATAAAATTAGGGGCCAAAGACACCCAAAGTGAGCAAAAGAGGGTCCCTATACTTTCGATTGAAATTATTATTGCAAAAGCTGCACAACGAGTCTACAAGAGTTGCAGGTCTACAAAATAAAAATCCTAGATAAGCTAGAGGAAGGATCCATAATAATGATACAAAATTTGCCTTTATGGTTCAATCATAACCAATATTTTCAATAAAAACCCTAACCATAACCTAACTAGGGTTATAGAAGATGAAATCAATCAAGAAAAATTATCTAAATTGCTCCCATTATAGAGAAACATAACTATCCATAAAGGCTCTGACATCTCAAGCATATCCCAAGATGATGACTCTCATGAATGCAAGGATGGGAACCCATGAATTCTACAATAAAATCTAAGCTAACATACCTTAACAGAAGAAAATGACCTCTACAACACATCAAGGAGTAATGGCACTGTCCAAAAATGAAAAGCAACATTGAAAAGGCATGAAAAATTGATCCAAGTTGATCAAATTCAATCTAGTAGTTGAGAAATGTCATTGAGCCATTACTTCTTCAAATATATCACAAACAGGAGCAGTTGATCATTGACGTTTGAATGATGTCCATTGGATTGGAGATGGATGGCTGAGATTGAACATTGTGCCAATTTTAAAACATCATCATTGATCTCCACCTTCAAATTAGGGTAGTTGATCATGCATCATGAAAATCACCCTACCGCCTTGCTTCACAACAATGATGTGAAGCAAGGGAACGATGCCACCTCAATCATTGGATATTCTTCATTTAAACTCAACCCTTCATTTCCCATCATGGAAAGGTGTCAGGCTAATGTTTTCAAACTATGATGTGAAGAACCCTTGCGATAACCATTAGATTATCTCCAATAAATTTGAGTCATTGAATCACACAAGGAAAACCAAGGCCTCAGGCCCACCAAGACACTTGTCTCCTACCCGTTGTCCCACTAGGCTCAAACTCAGGACCCACCATATCACCGTGGGATAGTGGGAAACTACCAATTGTCCACACTAATGTCATGCACCATCCTATCGAGATGTTGAAGGGACCATCACTTATGTTCCGTTGATATCCACCTATCCTCTCAATGAAGAGATCCCCTCTCTTACATCGCTCATCACGCAAAGGACTCCAAACTCTTGGAACATGACCATGATGTGAAGGTAGATAGCGATATGATAACACTTGGTAGAGAATATTCTACCCCTTTGATACCTTCTCCATCGGAATATCGGAGGGACCAGAAAATAGCTCCCTCTAATATTGATCCTTCTCATTGACGGGGAGCCCTACCATTCATCGCACATCATGCGAAGGCTTTCATTACTTTTTATCATAATCTTGATACATAGAACACCTGCAATGATCGTTGGATCTTTTCCCTCAAATATGAACTATTTGTCGTGCATCATGAAAGTGAAATATAGAGGCCAAATGATTGTAATGATAAGCAACGCAAAGTAAAATATCATCTCTCATCATGGAAATGGAGCCAATGAGTGACAAGGTTTTAGTGATAGGCAATGGAAAGACCTAAGTGGTAGTAATTAGCACACGCCTTAAAAAAAAATTTTAAATGGGGGTCACACCTAGGTAAAGTAAGGTTATGTGATGTAGAACATTCAAACCTAGGGAAAAACATTAGACTTGGGTGAAAATATTTTAAGACCCACAAACATAAGATTTAGGACAGATATTTGAATGAGGGGGGACCAGTAAGACAAGGATGAAGGGGTTGGTCAAAACACAACTTTGACAAACGTAATTTATAACTAAATGATAACGAACTGGCTATAGAGAGTTAACAAAGGAATATAGTGTCCTCCAAGACTAGGGGGTTTAGATTTTACGCATATGATGGTTTTGGAAACCCTAACTTGTAGATTTAGAAACCTAAACAAACACATTTGAGGAGTTTCCAAATCTCAAAGACCCAGATTCATCAAAATAATCATGGATTGAATAGGATGCACACATAGGATCTTTATGATCATATATAAATAATGTTCATCCAAGGGTGGCATAAAATATGTTAACATTTTAGTGATTTTTGTTAGATGATTACCTAGTAATCATGGAATCCAAGGGCCTTATCAGTCCATTTGGCACAGAGTCATGAAAAGGGTTAACAAAACTTGGCCTCCCAAGGGAAAAAAAAAAAAACATGTGTAGGCCTACACTTGGAGGAAAGCATAGAAACTAAGAACGTGCATTCCCTTAAAGAGAATTTAGGGTGTGCAAAATCACTTCATGAAAAGAAAAAAGAATAAAATTACAATATATACATGAAAACTCAAAACCTATCAAAAATAAGGTTTGCGATGAATCCCATTGACTAATATTGGAAGAACCTCACCATCCAACTTGGAAAGGTTGAATGAATTGGCCTCCTTGCAATTGGTGATGACATATGGACCACTCCAAATGGCATCAAACATGGAATTCCTTCCAACTTTAGCTCTATTTTCACCCCATTTCAATACTAGATCTCCCTCTTGGAACAATCTATGAACTTCCTTTTTGTCAAGATTTCTTTTGACCTCTAAGTGATGTGTTTCTATGACTTGCATAGATTTGTTCCTTGTCTCCTCTAGTTCCAATATTTCAACCATCCTTACTATCATATCATCATTTTCTTCTAACTCCAACTAATGTGCCAACTCAAGGGAAGGAAACTCCAATGATAATGGAAACCTTGCTTCCCTTACATAAACTATCATGAAAGGAGAATTACCAATTACTCTTTTAGAATTAATTCTATTAATCCAAAGGGTTGTATTCAACTTGCTATGCTAGACCCTTTTGTTTTCTTCAATGGTCCTTTCGATAATCCTGATGATATTTTTATTTGAAGACTTGGCCAGGCTATTACCCTAAGGATAGTAATTAGATGAGGTCTTCAAGTAAATACCATGCTTCATTTCCCAATCAGGGATTTGAGCACTAGTAAACACCTTGGCATTATCTGAAATAATGATGGAAGGAATGCCAAATCTGGTAACAATTCCATCAAGGAATTCTAAAACTAAAACATTAGTGGCATCTTTCAAAGCAACTACCTCTGTCCACCTTGTGAAGTAATCTATGGTTGTTAAAATCCACTTATGACTAGCACTTGATGGTGTATTTATCATGCCAATAAAATCCAAACCCCACTGTAGAAATGGTTGATCAACTTGAATGGGGTGAAGAGGGAGGGAAGCCAACCTTTGCTTTCTAGAAAAGAAAGAACAACTTTTGTAATTTCTCACCCATTTGTGCGCACCATTGAACAAAGTTGTCCAATAATAAATAGCCCTCATAATATTTGTAGGAGTAGTCCTTGTAGAAAAATAGCCACCTAAAGAGCCATCATGGAATTCATTCAACAATCTATTGAATTGATCTACCTGTATACATCTTTATAGGACTCCATTGAAATCCTTTCTGAAGAGTATGCCATCCACTATGACATAGGGAATAGACTATAATCTAAAGTGTCTTCTTTTGGTCCTATCTAGACCCAAAGGATATCTACCTTCTTGTAAAAAAGTAGTCATATCATGCACCCAACTACCGTGTATGTTTGCATTTGGTGCTTGTTCTTGTAGCACAAGGGCAACCTCTGTAGGAGTCCCAAATGTTGATACAAGTTGTTCACACAACCCTTTTCCTCTCACTAGCTTGGTGATCTTGATGTCAACATCATATTCTACCACCTTGGTGATCCATCCAACCCTTTTTTCATTGATATCTCTCCTCAATAGGAGCTCTTTAACACTAACATGGGGCACCATTAGCTATATCCTATTATTAGACAACATATGTCTAAATTTTTTCAATGCTCTACAACAACAAGAGCTTGATTTTCAACATAGCTATACTTGACTTCATAATCTTTAAGCCTTCACTAAAGAAAGCAATGGGCTACTTCATATTTTCTTTATCTAGCTAAGTTAGAATAGTTGATATACTTGCTTCATCTCTAAAGGTATAAATAATGAAATCCTTATCATAGTTAGGATTGAAAAGGGTAGGATCTTGAGTAATTTATTGTTTGATAGCCTCAAAGCTATCCTTACCTTCCTTGGTCCATTTGAAGAACCTATTTTTCTTAAGCATAGAAGTAAGAGGCTTTACCAAAGTAACAAGATTTGGAATGAACCTCTTCACAAAGTTAATTGTGCCTAAGAAACTCTGTAATCCTTTCTTATGACTAGGAAGTGGGATGGCCAAGATGGATTTTACTCTTGTGGGATCAATGACCAAGCCATCCTCTAAAACAATGTGCCCAAGAAGCTTTCCCTAATCAGTGGAAAAGACACATTTATTTAGATTTAGGGAAATACCATATTCCCTACATTTCTGAAATACTTGCTCAAGATGACTAAAATGATCTTTTGCATGCTTTAAAAATATTGTGAGGTCATCCAAATAGACCAAAACAAATTATCTAAACACACCTTGAAATTCCATGTCCATGGCTCTCTGAAAAGTAGCACCTACATTGATTAGACCAAAAGGAATTTTACAATAAGCATAGGTGCTCCACTTAGTAGTAAATGTTGTCTTATGTTGATCAGATTCTTGGACCAGAATTTGGTAGCAGCCTAAATAACCATCCAAGAAAGAAAACCTTTCTGACCCACTAACTCTTTGTAAAATCTGCTCCATGGAGGGGAGGGAATAATGATCCTTTAGGGGGGCTTTATTTAGATCCCTAAAAGCTACACAAATTCTTATTTCCCCATTCTTTTTTCTAACAAGAACAATATTTTCAACCCATGAAGAGTGCTTGATGTGAAAAATTATTCCAACCTCAATCAATTTGGCCAACTCTTTTCTCATTAAAGGCTCAATCCTAGGATTTATACGCCTTTTTTTTCTTACAAGTTTGGCATCAAGATCTAATTCAATTGTATGTTGGGAAATTCGTGGGTAAAAACCCTTTAAGTCTTCATAAGTCCAAGCAACTACATCATTGTATCTATTGCAAAGATCTATGAAAACATCATGTTCAGTGGTAAAGAATACATTTCCCAAGTTTAGAAACTTGCCTTTTGAAAGTTCTATTAGCTTGAAGTCACCCTTATTTATAGATAAGTTCATCCTTTTCTACTTTAACTGATCATTAGGGTTAAAAATAACTCCAATGGTGATAAGACCATTTGGTAGCCTGTTGCTACTCAGCTACACAATATAATCACCATACCGATTTTGCAGCTTGGAATAATTTATTTTAGAAAATTTTGCCTCATATTTCAAAAAAATCACTATTTGTTGGTCATTATAAAGGACTTTCCAATGATCTTGATTATTCAGAAAAACAAGCCTCACCACAAGTCTGATATGTTACTCCTTTTTTCTTGTAATACATGTTGGTATGTCAAACTAAGCACCAACAACTGCAAGTCTATCAACATTTTTATTCTAATTTCTTGGAGTTGTTTGGATTTTAAAACTCTTAAAACCCTCAATTAAATTCCAAAACCTATGTTCATAGGATTTGAGTATATTTTTCTTGGTTGAGCTTTGACTTCTAACTTGATGAACAACCAATTCACTATAACCAAAAACTAGTAACAATTTTATGTTCATTTTCTATGCAAATTGAAGACCTTAGATGAGTGCTTCATACTCAGCCACATGATTAGTGCAACTAAATTGAAGCCTAAAATAAAAGTAATATTTCTCCTTTCTTTAAGATACTAACATTACATCAGCACCAACACCATTTCTATTTCTAGAACCATCAAAAAACATCTACCACAATCCCGCTAAGTCTTCTTGAGTTTTTCATGAGGTTGGGGATAGTAGCATTCTCTTCATGAATTTAGTAGGTACCAAGAACAATCTCTTTTATTTCAGCTTTGGTAAGTGGGTCAAATTGTAAAGCATTACTCCATTCATACAACAAATAATCAAGTACCTTCTCAATTGGATTTGCAGACTCATGAACATAACACTCTTCCTTTTTATCATGCAATGTGCAATTCATGTTTATTGGACTAAGAGTGTAAGGTTGTATATGATCCTTTGCTATGGGATCATGTTTTATGGTTTTTTTAGTGCCATATCTAGTTCTAAATATCATGTTAGACTAATCAAAAAATAAGTACCCACCTATCTTAGCTATGAAATCCCTAGACAAGAAAATGGAAAAATGAGCAAGGAGGTCTATGACTAAAATGTCTTGCAACACATCATAGCCGGGACATGCACGTAAGGACATTTTTTAATTTTTAATTACCCCCATAGTATTGACAGTAGTGCCATCCAATTGTAAAAAAATTATAGCCACTGGTTCATACTTGATACCAAGCATGTCAGCAATCCCCTTAGGCATAACTTAACTACTTGAGTCTGAGTCTATCATACAATTATGCACTATATGATTTCCAATAATTAGAGAAAGATAGAAGGGAGGTGGCTTACTAATTTTACTTAAATTCCCTTCTTCTTTGGGTTGCACTAGGTTGATAGATGGAGTAGTCTACTCCTTTTCTTATACATATTCACCCATTTGTTTATGTTTCTTTAAATCTCGTTGTAGCAAATCTGTTTGCGATGGGATAGATAGAGACTCCCACATAGTAACATTCATATTGAATTTCTTCATTTTCTCCACTATGCTAAAAGAAAGTTTACTGGCTTTAGAAGGAACCTTTGGAACAATGTCAACTCTTGTTTCTTGTGTGATCTTAGGCTACTCCACCACTTGTTTAGGCCTATTAATAGGCTGATTTGATTTTGGAACCTCTATTGTTCTACCTATTGGTCCATCATTTTCACTTGGTTGAGGTTGTTGAGAGACTGATGCTTGACCAACCATGGAAGATGAACCACCCTCCATTGCTATTTTCTTTGATCTTGTATTCTAGGCTATTGCATCAACATCTACTTGATTTATGCCAAAAAAATCTTCTTGACCCCAAATGACAAATGAGGAGTCCTCACATGTATGAATTTGATTATAGAAGTTGTTTGGCTTGTGCCAATCTGCTGCTCTGAGGTAGAGGTTTCATTTTGAGCTACTAAATTTTTCACAAACTATCCATTTTGGAAAGCATTTTGATTATGAGCTTGCTCACAAGGGTAATACCACTCTTGCTCTTGTGCTAGATTATTTTGCACTAGGACCAAATCCTTAGGATTGTTGGTAGTAGGTGTATGTGTGTTATTCATAGGTTTACTATGATTCCACTAATTTTGTCCTTGATAAGGTGGCCTATTTTGCTGATAACCTTGATTATGAGTGTTGAAAAAGACAATTAAGAGGGGGTTGAATTAGTTGTATCAAATTTTAATCCTTAAAAAATCCTCTAAAACTTAGATCAATAACAAATCCTTTACTCTACTAAAATGATTAAACATTAAGTGCAAGGGAAGAAACTAAAAAGCATCACACAAACACAATAACACCAAATTTATATGGAAAACCCAATAAGGGAAAAACCATGGTGAGGATTAGATAACAATATAAATAATATCAAAACCAATTACAAATTCTCACTACCAAAAAAAGGCTCATTGTCAAAATAGGACTAACTGTCTGAATTAAGACTCACTATCCAACAAGGGTTAACCACCTGGAGGGCTCACTGCCAAAGAGATACAAAGAAGATAGAAGAGATGTGTTATAGAGAGAAGACAATCTCAATGCAACAAATATTTCCACCACAATTTTCTCAAACACTTGCAGACATGCATGAATGATAGAGTAGACCTTCAACTCACTGCATTTGGAAACCCAACATTTAGAATTCACACAAATTTGCCACACTTGCATCACATACACATACTATTTCACAACTATTTCACCATCCATAATTAAATTCAAATTACGTCAGTGCTAAAACATTCTAGGTGGAATTAGAATGAGGGTGTAGACATGTAAAATTGACCTAACACCTATCATACACCCTAAACAACATTGAACAACATCCCATACCAACCCATAATGTATTGAAACATCTCAGAATCATCCTAGAATGTATCAAAACATCTCATAATCAACCTAAAAACATCTCAGAACATTTAGGAATCAACTTGTAATGTATCAAAACATCTTGGAATCAACCTGTAATGTATCGAAACATCTCAGAATGTCTCGAAACATATCAGAATCAACCTGTAACATATTGAAACATCTTAGAATCAACTTGTAATGTATCAAAACATCTCAGAACATTCTCATAACATCTTGGAATCATTGTGAATCATCTCAGAATGTCTCAAAACATCTCAAAATCACCCCAGAATGTCCCAGAACATCTCAGCATCATTATCATCAAATAGAACTGCATTTTCACATTGACAACATCCAAAAACCTAATTTCTACTATTAATTAAATAATACAACATTATTTAATTAATTCACTTTTTCATCATTCTTGATAAATTAAATGAATTTCTTTTATTTATTAAAGTCCAGAAACCCTAATTTCCACTATTAATTGAATAATATGACATTATTTGATTAATTCACTTTTTCACCATTTTTGATAAATTAAATAAATCTCATTTATTTAATGAAGTACTAAAACCCTAATTCTACTATTAATTGGATAATATGACATTATTTGATTAATTCACATTTCACCATTTCAACAAATTAGATAAATTATATTTATTTAATAAAGTCCTAATTTAATCTTATTTCATCCTTATTAGTCAACCAACACCAATTATTTGATTACGTCACTAATTCACCTTATTCCTCTAAGTTAAATTGAATTATTAAATCATAATAATTTAATTAACAAACTTTCCCTCCAAAATTTGAATAATTAAATCAAACTATTCAAATCATTTATCAAAAATCAAATCAAACTAATGCAACTTTGTTTGCAAAAGTCAAACTTGATTTGCACGTTCAACTCCCAAAAAGGAATTAATTATTTAAATCAATTAATTCATAATTCCTCACCCAATTTTTGATTGAGAAAATTATGCTTGCTAACTAAGCAATCTAATTTCCTAACTAAGCAATCCAATTTGCTAACTCAACCATTTAATTTCTAACTCAACCATCAAATCTTGACTAATCAATCAAATCTTGACTTAACAATCTAAATCCTAACTAGCCAATCTATTCCTCAATTACACAAATTGCAATCAATTTTGCACAATCTTTTAATGTCTAAATCATCTCAACACATTTCAATCATTGATCTTGATCCAACATTGTTGAATGTTGATCGTTGATTCAAAATATCATTTCCTATATAACAAACCTCTCTCCTCACAAAAAAGGATAAGAGAATCAACATACCTTATTCAACGAAGTGCTGTCAAGATTACCATTCATAGAGCTTCCTCATTCCTTCAATCAACCAACATCAAGCATCATTCATCAAGCTTTTCACAAACTATGGAGGCTTCACGGTGATAAGAACAATCCAATTAACATCAAGAAAATACAGTTCAATACAGGATGGTAACACTGTGCTTATTATTTTCTTTCAATTTGGTAATCATAGATTTCCAAAATGTGTTTTCAATAGCTTAGTTTCATTTCATGTGTAGGTTTAGATCTTAGATTAATGTGTTTGATCTTAGTTTAGATTCTTGTTTCAAGCATGTTTGATCTTGTTTAACATCTAATGATTTTCCCCCTCACACATTCTAGCATGTGCAATGGGACCTAGGTCCTCATCACTAATGTTTTTATGAGCTAAATTGAAGTTGTAGGGTTCAGGGAGCTTTCGAAAGATGTTTCACGCACTTCCTAGAAAAAGCTCGCATTTGACTATCAAGAAAATTGTTCATATACAACAAGAACCTCGTGTTTTCCATGGAAACCTCACATTTGCACCAAAAACCTTGAACTTTCTTCTTCCTTGGTTAGCATTTGCACAAATATTTGAGCATCTGATTTTGGAACTAAGCATTTGTTTTGAAAAACAAGTACATGGATCCTACACTATTGTAATGAATTTCCTTGCTAACGTTTTCTTGTTTTGAATGTGTAACAGGTACTAATGGGTTTTTTATATAGGATTTGAAACACATTAACTCATTTTTTGCAGGAAAGACGACTGGTCCAAGATTTCTAGATCCATAAACATTTTTTAACTTAAGAAAATTTATATTGGTACACTAAAAAAGAATGACAAAAACTCACATTTTTTTTTGTGTTGTTAAAATTGAACCAATTTTAATTTTTCTTAAGTTAGGAACTCTCATTTGGTTCTCTAAAAATAACAACACAATCTCACAATTGATTTTGGTGTTGTTAAAATTGAACCAATTTTAAGATTTCTTAAGTTAGGAACTCTCATTTGGTGCTCTAAAAAGAACAAACACAAACTCACATTTGGTTTTTGTGCTATTAAAAATTCAACCAATTTTAAGCTTTCTTAAACTAGGAACTCATATTTGGTGCTCTAAAAAGAACAACACAAACTCACATTTGATTTTGGTACTCTTAAAATGAACTGATTTTAAGCTTTTATAAGTTAGGAACTCTCATTTGGTGCCTAAAATGAACAAAAGAATGAAAAAACACTTCAATTTTTGGGCTCTAAAAAATGAACACATTTTATGTTTTCATAATTAGGAACTTTAAATTTGGTGCATAGAAAGAACACAAAATGATTTCCAGTTTTGCTAACGCACGCTTGATTTACTTTTGTTGACCAAGTAGGACTAGGCTTGATTTCTTAGAAACACTTATATTTGGGCTTTAAAAATGAACAAATGTTTCTTTCTATTTGCTTACACCATTTCTATCTTAACCAATTGATGTCCTAAATACTTCATATTGGTACAAATAAAAAGAACAATTTGTTTATTTTATTCACATATTTTTGGGGATAAAACTGCTTAAGATGTTTAAAAAGAATCAATTTGCAATGAATTTTTTTTTGTACATGCAGTGTTTGGCAAGCTAAAGTGTTTTATATTCTCCCCTCGCACCATTTGGCAATCTTGGGTGAGCGAAAAAATATTTTTGAGCTTCGAATTTTATTTTCAAGTTTTACCTTAGAGAGGGGGATTACTTTGAGAAAAATCCCATGCTGCAGAAGTCATTGCAAGGTCTTGAAGCACGTTTACTAGAGGGATATATCAAATATTGTGAATTGTAAGAAAGTAGCTTCAACCTGTGCTAACAACAGACTACACCTAATCCCATGCCTTAAGTGGAATGGGAATAGTTATAAAAAGCCTTAAGTGGCCAATGGGTGAGTGTTAGATTTCTGCATTCACAATTATGACTAAGAACCAATTGTTTTAGAAGGCACCCTATTTTCCAAAATATTCTTTGAAAGTGGTGCATCAGAATTTACTTCTAAGAAGTTACTTGCCAAGTCTAACTTCAGGCCTATGCCATAAGTTGCATGTAAAATCATCTCTTCAAAGCATGAGGTAGGCCCACCTAATACAATGGTTCCTATCTACTAGGGTTGTAAATGCCTATTTTTGTTAAAATTTCCAATTACATTCTAAAACAATTCTAACATCAAATTTTGCGTTTGATTTAAAAAGAATACATGAAAATAAACACTAAACAAGATGGTTAAATCACAAACCCTTTGAATTAGTGTATACATGTCAAATGAGCCCTATGTTTTCACTCCTTGAAAGGATTTATCCTTAAAAGTTTATGAGCATTCTAGCTTTTATTTCAGGTTGCATTGATCAAAGTAAAAATTTGGGAACTATGGATTGGGTGTTGTGATTTCACAACTTAAGCTATAGATATTAAGGTCACACAAAGTTCATGCTTTTGGAGTCAGTTCGATGCTATTCTATCATTTTCAAAAGTCCAAAACACAGAGGAAATGAAACACACAAAGGATACAATTTCCATTCTAGCTCACAATCTTGAAAATTTTGCTAAACACTTGGGGAAAACAAACCAAAGTTGTTTATAGGGTCATTTTTTGAACAAAACAATTGAAAAACTAGATAGGTCACATAAGTCCATCCATAATTTTCATCCTACTTGTTAGAGATCAAAATCAAGCAAACCACTAGGATCATTCCTTCACTCAGACGTCTATGATATCAACAGTTACTTGGGACTCATAGATAGTACAAGTAATCTTTCCTACAACATATCCTCTAGACAAGGAAGTGAAATATTGACCCTAGTCCTTCAAAATTTTGATTTCCACAAGGTAGACACATTCCAAAACATCACTCAAACCTTAGGGTCTTGAGCTTCATAGCAACCATCTCACAACACCATTACACCTTATGACCATCTGCCAACCAACTACTCCAGTTCAACAACTAGGCCTTGTAGCATACATCCTTCATCTGAGTCTCACATACATTGAAGGTGAAAAAACTGACATCATAAGCAGTTTGAGAACCTTCATATTTGAGAAGAATGAAACACCCCACCAATTTCTCACAACATCAATCATCTTAAACAAAGATGAAGAGAAAGAAGACATAACAACTGGAAGACCCGTGTTACCACCACTCACATGGCAATACATATCCTCTTTCCTCCATGATCTCATGCAAAGTCAAGATCCCTAAAGTAAATTCTACAGGTCGTCATTTTAGACTTAGGCATCTTAGTCCAAAGGCTCTTAAGAAACACCTTTGGGAACTCCATGAAACTAGAACTAGGTTGGTGTATAGCTTTTACAAACGTGCTTCAAGGCACAATCCAAAATTGTATTCCTTCTAAAACTGTTAGAATCTTGGTATTTTCCAATAGTTCCAATTTCTCACATGATCATATTCTTGAACCTATCTAAATCAAAACATCAAACATTGAAACACCAAACTTTCATCAAATAGAGAGTTAAAACATTACACAACTCTCCTACATGGGACCCAAGTTGTGTATGACAACCATAAGATCACATCATAGGAAGAGAATGGAAGCAGGCAAGAACAACAATAGCATCCCACCAACCAATACCATGAACAATGAAAGTATCCCTTGGGGCTATAGGCTAAGTGACCTTGAAACACCATAGAAGAGGCCCATGTATAGAGAAACCTTCAATGAGGAAGAACTAAACCACAAACAAAAGGAGGTGATAGAACAAAACAACCAGGACCCAAATAGAGTGGTTGTAGGGAGGTAGATACTAAGGAAGAGATAAATGAGGAGGAAATTTTTGAACATTCTAACAACCCCAAGGTTCTCAAACTAATGGATAGGTTGTTGAGAAAGGACCCAAACTCCTATTTCTTCAAGTTAGCACAAAGTGGTGCTAAATTACTAGTGGAATTCAATGTAGAGGCTCTCAAGGATACCAATCTTATTCCCTTAGGGGATAAATAAATTCTGAGACAAATAACCAAACCCCTAGAGATGCCAAACATGCCACCTGTGTTCTCACAAAATAATGGTCAACCCAAAGAGAACCCCTTGTTTAGAAAACCAACTCAGATTGAACAAGCAGTAGTGGCACAATTTTATCAAGGAGGGCCATCCCAATATGAACCACAAAAAAATAATCCACCTCCTAGAAAATATATATCTCAAAACACTTCAAGTGTTGAACCTGCCCAAAACAATTAGTACTATCAATAGGGTGGAACACAAGGCCCCCCTTCAAAAAATTAGTATCATGAATAGGGAGGAACACATGGCCCCCCTCTGAACAATCAGTACCATCAACAAGGTGGACCATAGGTCCCCTTCTAAACCACCAATACCACCAACAAGGTGGACCATAGGGTCCCCTTTTGAACCAGATATACCACCAACAAGGTGGACCAAAGGGTCCCCTTTTGAACCAACAATAATAACATCAAGGTGTGCCACAAAGCACCCTTCCCCTGTCATCCCATCAACAACGTATCTCACAAATGCATCAATAGTGTAACCTTCAATTTAGTCCTTACCAATAGAAAGGTGTTTCATAGAATACCTTTTTACAATCATCCCATTAACAAGGTGTCCCTCCAACACATCAATAGGGTAACCTTCATTTTAGTCCCTCCTAGTAGGAAGGTGTGCCACAAAGCACCCTTCCTCAATCGTCCTACCTACAACAATGGAGACACAAGGCTAGTATATGTAAGTGGCCCATTCCTAACAAGGAGTTGGTAGACATATTCATTACCAATGTCTTACTTGAGATCAACTATGAACTCACAATATTATTTCCAAATGATTTTAAAGAAACCATCAAGAAGGGATTAAATATCGAGAGAGCAGTCATTGCAAGGGGAGCCCTCAAAATGAATAGCTCAAAAGACAATCCCTCTATTTCAAACAAAAAACCTAAAGTCTAGGCTAAGAACAAAAATATCACAAATGATGGAGTAGTTGATGCAAGAACACTATGGCATGCAAAAAATACATCTCAAAATGCACCACAAGTAGCACAAACAAACTATGCCCCGAATGGTACGCAGAATATTCAACTTTCTTATCCCAAAAATAATCAAGCGAAAAATCAACAAGAAAATCAAAGAGGTCAAAAAAGGCAGTATAACCAACCAACAAAGCAATTCATGGTACTAGGAGAACCCATTGAGACAGTCATGTAGAAGCTCATACAACAGAACCTGATCAAGCCTAATGATCACCCAAATTATGAGGAGCCTAACTTCAAAACACCATGGTAAAATGAAAATGACTTGTGTGAATTTCACAAGATCAAGGGGCACACCACGAACAATTGCATGAGACTCAAGCACCTCATCCAAGACTTGATCGACAAAGGGGAGGTAGATGTCAAACATCATCCTAGGAATAAGGATTTGTAGATATATAACAACCCAATCCCAAACCACTAGAAAAGGAATGACAATGGAAAGGAACAAGGTTATGATAATGCCAACTATATCTATGGGGACACAGTTGTAGGAACTCTATCCCAAGGTGATGACAATAGGTAAAGTGTAGTAACTATACGAGGGGGAGACAACAACTGTAATATAACTACCCTTTGAGGGAAGGTTACAATACAAGGAGCCCCTCCTAAACTCACAATCAAGTCATCCAATGAATACAACATTATGGAACAACTAAAGAAAACCCCAACTTTAATCTCAATCCTAGAGCTGCTAAAACTATCACCAGCACATAGGGAAATGCTTGAAAAGGCATTAGAAATGTCAATCCCTTATGACCTCAATCCTAGTCAGTTCCAAGCCATGGTTGGCAAGATCACAAAATGTAATCATTTAATATTTTTCTGAGAATGATCTACCCCAAAGAACATTCCACAACCAAGCTCTCTACATAGAGGTTGGTGTTCATAAAACCATGGTCAAACAAGTACTCATAGATAATGGTGCAAGTTTAAACATCTATACCTTAAAATTTGTTAAACAACTAGGGTATTATGAAAATATGATAGACAAAGGAAAAAGTATCACCATAAGGGCCTTTGATAACCTTTAAAGAAATTATAAAGGAACAGTCAGGTTATTTGTAGAAATAGGAATGGTACTCATAGAAACAACATGTCAAGTGCTTGATCTTGAATTACCATATAACCTTCTACTTAGATGCCCTTAGATCTATGTATTATAAGTTGTAGCATCCACTTTTCACCAATGCCTAAAGTTTCCCCATGAAGGAAAAGAGGTAACCCTATACGATGACCCTAAGCTTTTTAACTTCTATGCAAAGATAGAGGAAAAATATTGTGTGATTGATTTTAAGTGTATCAAATGTAGATTAAAAACAAATCAAACACACCAATAAGACATTATATCAAAATAGAAGATCAAATAAAAGGAGTGAAAACTCAGTCTTTTTTCCTTGATGTCATCCTATCGTCCTCTATCTCTAGTGTTTTTGTTGATTCTAGCTTGCTCTCAGATCATGTGTTAGGCTCAACAAACAACCTTCCTAGAGAACAAGATTAGAGATGAATCCATACTATGCTAAGATATGATTAACATGCTTAAAATAAACATGATTGCTAGAATGTAAAAATATGAAATTATGAATGATAAAGTTGATAATAATAATGCTAAAATTCAAATCGCATGTCTCTAATGTGCATGTATGTGTGTGTAACCAATGCTTGGATTCAAAGGGGTATTTGTAGAGTTTTCAAAAGATTCTGAATGTGATCAACAGTTGAAATCAGGCTTGTCAAGATGAACGGTGAGAGATTCTAGAAGTTGAGAAAAAGATGGAAGGTTGAGAGAATAATGGAAGATGTTTCCTTCCAACAAAACCTTTCACTCATAAATAGAGGCAACTTGTTGTTTGTCATATTTAGTTATGAGTTGGTTTTGTAGTTGAAGATAAATCCCATTATTTAATTAAATACATTTATTTAATTACATGTGACAATGAATTTAGAAGTTTCCATAATTAAATATTTAATATTTAATTATGTGTGGAGTGTGAAAAGGTGTTAAATTAAATATTTGTAATATATAATTTAATTGTGAGATGAAGAAAGTTTTTGGAGGAATATTCCATTAGTTGAATTCAAATATTCAAATTTAGAATAATATGATAATTAATATAAATAAATTATAAAATTTATTTAATTCAATTAAGAGGAAGATGGAAGATGGTAATAATGAAATAAACTTATTTATTT
>VDFB02055417.1:0-54774 GCA_007258455.2 Sequoia sempervirens
CATAAAATATGTCTATATATGAACACATGAAGATGAATCTACTGATGTTGAAAAACAAGAATCCTCATCCCTATGATACTAACTCAAAGATAAATAATATGAAGCCTCTAAATCTAGATTAAGAGTCATATAAGCCAAAGAATAAGTTAAAATATCTATTAAAGAAGGAACATCAAGTGAAGCCTCAATATCATCACAACTATCGAGTCCTACCAAATAATCAGGCTACTATTTTGTATCATCACCATATGGTATGTTACCACAATCATCAAGAGGTTGAATACTATCCATAACATGATTGTCTAGGAATGGAGAGATGTGTGGGTATCCAAAAATATTCCAAATTATAGTCGAAAGAGTGCATGGGAACTTAATATGTGAGATAGAACATATAGTGGAATAATAAATAGTACTACCAATCAATCCAAGGACATGATCATTCTTGATATACCGTGCTTGATTTTGATTAAGTATACCAATTTCGTTTTGCATATAATTAATCTCTAGCTTCATATCATTTCCATTACTTATCTCTTGTGTGGAAGGTTGGTTTGGTTGTAGGTGATCCTCAAGCTACTATGGGTTTGATAAATAACTCTTACATTTACTTTACCTCCACCCACACTTGTTTTTAAATATTTACTCCCTACCTTGAGATCACCATATTATCCCAACATATTATTACTGTTTGACTTAAGATTGATCTAGGCCAATCTTGAGAAGTGTGAGAATAATCTTCAAATCCCAATGCTTCAAACCAAAAATTATTTTTTTCTCACTCCCTTCTATTAGCCATTATGATCCACCCAACATATATTTCATGCAACATGTTTCTATGCTAGGGTATTTAAATATTCAATGTGCAATTTATTTTATATAGGATGATGCAAGAAAATATAATAATTAGAGCACACTTCAATTATAAAAAATGTGACAAGAATCAAATTTACATCATCATATAGGCTACTTGTATGTTGTTAAATATTATATTTAATATTTTTGTCATCATTAATTTAGTCCACCAAGGGGCTTGACCTAGGAGAATTCATTCACCTCTCAAATCAATAAGATCCTAAATGGTCTATTTATACACCATCTTAATATATTCTAATATATAAAAGGTGAAGGCAGTCAAATTTATAGGTGCATATTCAATTAGTTCATTTCCTATGATGTAGATAAATTCTACACATTAAATTAAGTTCACAATAGTTGGGATCGGTCAACATATTTTTTGTGATAGTCTAGAATCCAAGACATTCATCAAATCACTATAGATAATTTCATGATAGTGACAAATTGATTCAGAATATCATCAAATTCATTCTTCCACCATCAATCTTAAAGATAAGGCCATCTATCCTCTTATTTGGTTATTTTATTTACTCCAATTCAATTATCAATTTGAGCTCCATTATTTAGGTTAATTTTGTTCTCATGGATTATATTTATTTATTTAGCATAGGTAATTTATACAAAAGTGATTTTACACTTTGTCACAATTATTAAAATTAACCAACCAATATTAGTTTTGACATTTTAAATATGAATACTTTTTTAAATGTTTAAATATATTGAGGATAAGTAAACCACTTACATGAGATATATAGGATACTTAAATAGTTTAAGTAAATTCATGAATAATTAATCTAGATAAATGAGTTGGGATTACAATGATAAATTCTAAAATTAAATGAATTTAAATGTGATAAGTTTAGCTAGTTTCTAAATGTGGAAAACTAGTGCTAAATATGCTAAGAATTAATTCACCATTATGTTCAAAATTTAGGGCTTCATAAAATGAATGTTTAAAAAGTTGTAAACTAACTAAACTCTACAAAAATTCACTTATCTTGGTGTATATTGATCTTCATAATTACAATATTGATCTCAAAGAGTGTAAACCTAAACCTAATGCACAAGTTTAAATTATAAATTAAACTTAATTATTTGGTAGAAAACTAATTATTAAAATCCACTTGCCTCACTCTACCGATATATAATTTTTATTAAGGATTAGTTGTGTTTATAAATACCTTTGAGGAATTTTTGAATTGACAAATCATATTATTCCTTGTTAGACACCTAGATGGACTGATTCAACTGTGATGAACCAAGGTTGAGAATAACAAGAAAGAATTTATTATGCTTCTAGAATGATGATGTGATGTTGATGTAACAATATTTTTCTAGATTCATTATATTCCTTGATGCTCTTTTAATTTTCCTTGCTAGCATCTAAAAGAAAAAAACATAAATTAAGTTGTAATATGTTCTTCTTTTTTGTTATTATAAGTACTAATGTTAATTTGTAATAAACCTAAACTTAAGTATTTTCAACAAAACCACTTTATATTAATGAAGATGGGCTTGATACATGGTTGTGATGCATGTATACAAATAATGAAAAATAGGAATATGCTAACATAAGACTAAAACATTCAAAATAGAAAATGGGTGAACATAAATGCATTTAGAAAGATTGGGTACCTTACAAATATTGGGAACCACTAGTTTTGGTTTAAGGGCTATTTGGAGAGGTTGCAAATCAAATTGCATTAGATTTTGAGATTTATAATTTGTTGCAAGGGTTAGGAGGAGAAATATTGGAGGTCACAAGACCACCAATTTTTTTAGGTATATATAGAATCATCTTCTAATAATTTTCAAGTATGGGCACTTGTCGTGATAGTGAGTAGAACATATAGTAAAATAGTAAAACGGGTAAAAATTTAATAAAAATATTCTAGAGGAAGGATAACACAAAATATTAGAGATGTACACCTAGATTGAGAATTAGAGAGCACTCAAACTAGAATCAAGAGATCATTCTAAGCTCCCAAACCAAATTTTATGCAGTTATGGGCTTATGACATCATTACAAGGTCTAAGAGAAGTTTTATTTTGTGCCTTGCTAGAAGTCCTTATCTATACCTTATCAAGAGGATAAGCCTTGTCTTGTGCCCCAATATAAGGAGAAGTCTCTTGTTTTATGCCTTGTCAAGTGGGGAAGTCATGTTCAATTATTTGCTAGGAGGAGATCTAGGTAGATGTTCAACATGAAGGAGAATTTTTATAACTCTATTTCAATTAAAATTTTAAAGGGAGATATTTCTCAAAATTATAATTATTCTTCTAAAATATAACTAATTTTTCTTCTTTGCACATTTATTTGAATTTAACCTCTAAATAAAATACCAAAGGAAATTCTTGCAAAATAAAGGGTTAAAGTTGCCTTAATAGCCCCCTTATGGGTATTCAAATAGGAGTCCAAATGGTATAAATAAAAAATTTATTATGCATGTATAACTAATAAACCATGGCTATTCTAAGTATAAACAACCAAATACCAAAGTTTTTGACAAATATAACATAAAAAAGGCTAAATATGTGATACTTGGTAAATGAAAAAAGTTGTTAAATGAAAAAAGTTGTTAAATGAAAAAAGTTGTTAAATGAAAACAACTTTTTTTAAAAAAAAGGTATAATATATGAATAGATATTTAAATTAGAGAGGTGAAAAAACTTTTATATATATATATATATACACACACACACACATGAAACCACTCTTTTAGAAACCATACCTCAAAAATTCATCAAAATATAAAAGATTATTATTTTAGTGTCAAGAAGTGAGATTGAGAGGCCTATTCAACAAAAATTTGGGAAGTCAAGCTAGAGATGTAGTGTTCCCTAATTTTCCCAATCAAAGGAATATTTGGTGAGAAATTATAGATAATAAGAGCATGGTGAATTCTCCTCCTAGCCATGCCCAACCCAGAGGAGAAATCATTAGGTCCAAAATGACTCAATTTCCTAGGATTGATCAAGTATAAATTTTGCCACCTAAGGGTGATGGTTTCCAGTCATAAAGATATCTAAAAAAGTGATAGTGGAGGAATTAACATGGTTGTTGTGCTAGGTTTGAGTTATATGATCTCATCAATTAGTTTTACTAAAGAAAAATAAGAATGTCGCAATGTGAAGGTGTTGAGGGGTCATGGAAGGGGTTAATACCTAGGACCAAGGGACCTAATACAAAAATAAAAAAATATAATATGAAACACACGAAAGGGGTCAAGGAGATGTAAAAAATAGAACACGAATAGTAATAGTTACAATGAGTGTTTAAAATGGGTCAAAACCCACATGTGATGGGGTGATTAAAATGAGTACAAAATACAACAAATTTTTAATAAAGTATACAATTTTGACCTTATCCCCCCCCCACTTTAGTATACTTATGAATTACTAAATAAGTCTAAGAAATTAGAGTATATTAAATTATAACATAGAAAGGATACAATTTACCTAGGAGAGATACAAGTCTTTGACTTGGTTTTATCTTCGAACTTGAATGTGCACTTATCCATATAAAAGTGTCATGGAAATAGCAGTTACTATATCTAAAAAATAGTAAGAACTCATCTATCCTTGTAAGTTTCATGGAAATAGTAGTTACTATATGTCAATAATACTAAGCATCTTACATTAGACATCCACAAAGGAAAACACATAAGCACATACATGAGGGAAAACTAAATATACATACATAAGAGGAAAATCATATGATAAACTCAAGCATGCAAGACAAATGCAAATATAATGTGTCTATTATGTCATAATATGTCAACGGATTAAATTAAAAAAAAACACAAAAACTTTAACCCTTTTGTTATGGGGGAAAGATTTATGAGGATTTTATCAATATAAGGAACCAAGGAAAGGAAGTGTGACAATGAGCCATAGGAGAAAGAGGAGAATATTGGATAAAGGGGAGGCGTAACTAAAAATATATATTGGAAATGTGATAACAATGATAATGGTTGTAAGGTGGCCACCCACAAATAGGGCTAGACCAAGCCTATGAAAAGGTACAAGTGATAATAAGGAAACTATATCTAATGGATTTGAGGTTTCCACCCAACAAAATTAGCTATTTGGTGGTTTTAACCACCCAAATAGAAACTAGAAACCATAAACATGGCTATGAGGTTATCATCCAATACACTGTCTATTTGGTGGTTACCACTATGATTTATAAAATTTGACCTATCACTACTATGCATAGGTGAGAGATTACATTACATGTCACACATGTTTCCACTATACATATAGTGAGTGTTAAAGTCAATCATACTTGTGTATCAATATCTAAGTAAGTGGGGAAGCGATTATAGAGCTATTTTCTTCTTAAGAGATAAGGGTCCTATGAGTGGCAACATGGTATAAGAGTGGTTGGCCCTTGATGGGAGTTTGATGGTTTTTTTGGTAATGTTGTTGTGATGGAGTATAGTTTAATATTGATGGGTGAATAATTAAAGTAGAGTTGTGGTTATTTTAATGTGGCTAGGAGGGTTGCTAGCTCTAATCCTATTTAACTCATCTATTTAAAAGAGATGAAAGGTGTTTAAACCTCACTCTTCTAGCTCTATTAAATCTTCAAAGAGCACATGTTCCCTTACATGGAACTCTTCCCTTTGACACCTTCACTCATTTAGTTTTTATAATTTTGTAAGAATTTTTACTTGCTACTAGGCTTTACCTTCAATGAGTTCTTCTTAGATTGGAAATTCCTTGTGGATCTCACTTGAAACCACTCTAACACAATCTTACATTATTCTAAGACACATCAAGAATGACACTCCATTGGAAAAAAATGAAAACTATAAAAGATGCTTTGGTGATTTGTTTGATCCTATTTCATGTTTTTTTATTTGATTATTGAATTTCTTTTACTTTTTTTTGTACCATTTGAATATTCTTGTGTTAAGCTTGTTTGAATGTAGTTATATGCCTTGTAATGTTATTTTTGGGATTAGGGTGTCTCAACCTTAGAGTAAAAACATTTAAATGTTATTATTTGATGTAATTATTTATTTCCTAAGTTAATTTTCCTACCTAATATGTTGTCGTTTTATGGGACCAACTGGTGAAGTGGCATCCTACATGGAAAGTGACATGTAAACAATGTAAGATAATTTTGTGGAGGTAGGAATCCACTTTGGAGAACCTATATTCTAGGCTATATTGATGAAATTTGTCATAAGTTGCTATGTCATGCACTATGATAGACTATGACAACTTTCCATAACAATCTATGACATTCATGTAAGAGTCAACTATGACAACATCAAGACTTGTGAGTAATTGGTAGTTGTCAATATAACATGTTGTAGGCACCTTGAATATTGAGGAGAATCTCTTACATGTAGCCTAATGCTTTGCATGTTGAGAGGACTATTTTTTTTATATACTAGTTTATGACAAATGGCATGCATGTTGATAATTTATGAAAGTTGCATAAGCAGGTGAAGTTAGATACCTTGCATATCATCCATCTCTTGTTGCATGCATGCAATGATTGAGGAGATGACACATGGAAGTCTTGGACACCCATGTTGTACATCTATAAATTGGTGATGCCTTAGTGCATTTTTATGATGTCAAGTTGAAGATTGTTGGCATGTCATTATGCTACCAGAATTACTCCAGAATCTTGTCATAGTGTGAAGACTCCTAAAGAGAATTTATTTGATAATTGTATTATAGCTATATTATTTTTGATAATATAATTGAGCTACATATTTAGAGTGTGGGTTTTTTCTTGAAAGGTTTTTCCCATGTAAACATTATGTTATGGTTTGTGTAGTTTATTTTTTTTATGTATTTTGAATGTACATCTATTTGTAGTTGTAACTATTTAAGGTGTTAAAAGGAATTTTTTGTAACTATCCCCTAATTAGATTAGCATAGGAAGCTATTTCCATTCACTCGACTTCCTTTCAATTAGTATCAAAGCATCACCAACCTTGATTCCTTTTTTGGGTTTGAAGGTTTTTTGAGTTGATCTTTGTTTCAGTGGTAGTTTTGTAGAAAAACATTTTGTAACCTTGTTGCAAGCAAAATATGGAAAGCACATATGAAAGAATCAAAATGGAGATTTTTAACAGTAGAAACTTCAAGTTATGGAAGTTAAAAATGGAATATATGCTCGTAGAAAAAGATCTGTTGGTTGTAATATCTAGTACAAAACTAGCTACTACAACCTAGGTGTAAGGCATTTCTAATGCTCAGTCAACTTGGTGCTAGACACACAATTTAGAGGAGTTCCTAGCTAAACAGTTCACCAAGCCCTCATAAAGACTTCATTTAATTATCAACTAGGGCTTCGTAAGATTTTGATGATGATGGCACTATATGTGCATTCACGAACTCTACATGGCCTATATCAGTGAGTATAGGTGGTTTACACATGTATAGGAAAACAGTAAAGGTTGGAAAAAAATAAAACGTTAACTTGCAAAATAGGGGAAATAACTTAATCTACTATTGATTCTATGGGTACCTTCATCTTAACATTATTGAATCTTACTTCTAACTTCTTGACCTCTCCACAAAATGACTCAAAGACACATTACAAAGCATAATTCATGATACAAGATATCATTCATGTGCATATAATTAAGAATCTACTTGAAATGAATGCAACAATGTAATCTTCTAATATAATAACATAAATTAAGGTGGGTGAACAATACCTCAAGTGGCCCTTGTTCGATTTGTTGTACCCACAAGAGAAATAAAATATGTGCTACTTGCATCAACTAATCATAACAGTAAACTGGAGAATCTTTATTGCATATAACTGAACTCTCACAACATGACAAGAATCTTCACAAATATCTCATTCATGATTGCATAACTATTACAAATAAATAACAAAAAACTAACAATGAAGTATTGTCTTTGAAATAAAACTGGAACTATCAAAACATATATCTTCCAACTAGATCTGCTCCTCAACCATCGATCCAAATATATAGGCTTGGAAGGAGTTTTATTTGCATAAGGACTAAAAATAGAAAACTAAATGCAGATGTCCACTCTACTTCAAAATAGGGAGAGGACTAGTATTTGTAACAAAAACTATAATTGAAAAAGATAGAAGAAGACAAATAGAGTTGAAACTCTACCCTAACAGTTTGACAAAGATGTGCTCTATGAAAATTGACACATTGGATTCTTTTTCAATACAAACTTCTTCCCCTTGTTATATTATTGGATGATATGGTGACTCATGATTGACCACTTCAATGATAGCCTTTATTATTTCTTGGAACTATCACATTCTCAACATTTAAGACTCTCCCCTACAATCTTTCTAGAATCCTTTGGCTTTGGGATGGTCAATCTAGTTCTTGTGGGCTACAGTTCTTTTGGCTGTGAGAATTTAGTTTCATCTAAAGTATACACATCATTAATAAACCATGAATTAACACAAAATCATATTGAATTTCATAAACATTCACACATTTATCCATGCAAACATCATCATATCATAATTATATTTCCACATGGTTAAATTCTGGTTTAGGATGCATAAAAGACATAAAAGATATATAAGGTTCATGATTATTTGTAAGATAAGCAACTTGAAATGTTAAAAGACAAACTAAAAGGAAGAAAACTAGTTATTTCCTAAGCCCATCACCAGGGAGATTAGGATTTGATAGATCAGAAAGCAAAGGGTTTGATAATACTTTGCTTGGCTAATTTTGTGATCTGAACATTCATGAAGAGAAAAAAACACGTCTTTATGGAAGAAACTTGGAGACATTTATCAAGCTAGATCCTTGGTAAACAAGTTGTTCCTAAGAAATAAATTGTATTCTCTGAAGATGGAAGATGGAGGATCCATGAAAGATTTCCTGAATGCATTTAACCTGTTGATATCTCAACTAGGTTTTGTTGGAGATAATATTAAAGGGAAATTTCAGTGCATGCTTCTATTGTGGTCTTTCTCAAAATTGTGGGATCACTTAGTAATGGTCATTGGGAGTACTACCACCAATTCCAAGATGGATGAGGTGATTTCTTTACTATTTTATGAAGAGATGCAGAGGAAGTATTTCAATATGGCTAGGGAGGCCCTTGTTTTTTATGGAATATCAAAAGAGAAAGGTCAGAAGAAGGACAAGAAGTCAAAATAAAAATCTCTAGGGAGATCTAAGTCTCCTAGCAAGTCCAAGGAAAAATGTTGGAACTATGAAAAATCTAGTCATTTTAGAAAAGAGTACAAGGAAGAGAAGAAGAAGAAAGGCAAAAAGAGTTTCTTAGATTCTAATTTTGATAAATCCTCTCAAAATGACACAAATACATTTTTCACAACCTTGACAACCCATGCATCGAAAGATATGTGTTTGATAGACTTGGGTGCTTCTTTCCACATGACCTTGCAAAGAGGTTGGTTCTCAAAATATGAAGAATATGATGGTGTGAAGGTGTATCTGGATGATGACTCTCACCTAAAGATTGTTGGTCATGGAAGATTCAAAATCAAATTCCTTGATGGAAGAGTGAAGGGGATTGATGGTGTCTTGCATATCTAAAGTTTGACATGAAACCTACTCTCTATGAGTAAACTGAATGATTCGGGGGTGTAAGGTTTTTTCTCTAGTGGAGGATGTAGGATGATGAGAGGAGATATGGTGTTGGCTAAAGGTGTTTGGATTGGAACCCTGTACAAGATAGATGCATGCATGGTTCAATGCAATAGTTCTTCTAATACACTAAAGAAGAGACCTTTAGATTTCTTCATCCTCACCATTAGATCATGTAGAGATGAATTTTGTAGTAGCTACATTTGATGGTTATACATTTTGGGTACCTAAGGGTGACCATTCCTTGGAAATGAAGCTTTCTATAGAGAAGACAATGTTATGACATCAATGACTTGGTCACATTGGTGAGAAGGGTCTTAGAGCCCTAAAAAGAAGAACCTTATTGAAGGACTTGATGATTGTAATATCAAGTTCAAATTTTGTGAACATGGCAAAAGTACAATCCTGTGTCACACTTTATAAAGGAATCAGCCAACAAGGTAAAAGCACAAACCCATGTCACAATTTATAAAGGAATCAACCAACAACAACAAAAATTCTGAACTTTGACCACATAAAAGTGGTTTTTATGTTTTGAATTTCAAAATGGTGTAAACTAATGAAATGTAGAACTTTTGACGAAGTTTATTCCAGTAATTTTTTTAATTTAAAAAAAAAAATTGTTTTCATTATGTTTTTATCAATTTAAGGACGAATTTTGGAATGCTGAAAATTTAAGAAAAGAGTGACTTCACGCGACGTCAAGAAACAAATTGAAAAAAAAATCATTTCTCCCTAATTTTTTTCTCCAAATGGGTAACTTCAATATCTTGTGCATGGAAAAAAAAAATCAAATTTTGATGGATATTTTTCTCGTAATAACTTTTTAAAGTCAAACTTGTCGAGATTTGATAGTTTTTCATAGGGCGTCAACTATTGTCAATTTTTTTAATCATTTTCAAAAACAAATTATACCCTTTTGAAGAAGACTCTCCTCTTGTGCCCCATATAAGTTTTAAAAAATTAATATGTTTTACTATTTTTTTTAATTTCTAATCAGCCTCTTTTTTAATTTTAACAACCTAACTTGTATTATTTTAAAAATAAAATATATTAAAACTAATCAAAATATTATATATATTTATATATATATTTGGATTCACCACTCCGGGCTCTAAAAGGGGTATTTTTCTTTTTTACAAAAAAATCATTCTGACTGGAGAAATACTCTGCCAAAGTTGAATGTTTCAGAAAATTCTGAAAAAATGTGAGTTGGCTACCAAGTAGGATGCCAACTAGACATGCTCAACCGAGTATGTTTTGGTCGAGCATGTTTCAGCTGAAACATACTAGGCCAAAAATTTCATAATATTTCAAGCTATAAATATCAAATACACTCACTATTTTCACATTTTTGGTTGAACATATTCGGTCGAGTGCCATTCAGCCGAAACCTCTTCAGTCAAAAAGGTACCTGCCATGTCGGTGTCGTGTGGTTTCGGCCAAAAGCCACTCAGCTGAATATCTTACAGCCGAAAATAGTTCGCTCGGAACTATTTATTTGGCCGAAAGTGTGACACACTATTGTGCTTTTACCCAATAGCAAAAAAAAAATTGAACTTCGACCACATAAAAGTGGTCTTTATGTTTTGAATTTCAAAATGATGTAAACTAATGAAATGTAGAAATTTTGATGAAGTTTATTCCTCTAATTTTTCAAAATTTTAAAAAAAAATGTTTTCTTTACATTTTTATCAATTTAAGAACAGATTTTGGAATGTTGAAAATTTCAAAAAGTGACTTCCCACGGGCTATCAAGAAATAAATTAAAAAACTTCATTTCTCCTAATTTTTTTTCTCCAAATAGGTAACTTCAATATCTTGTGCATGGAAAAAAATTGATGTATATTTTTCGTAATAACGTTTTAAAGTCAAACTTGTCAAAATTCGATGTCTATTTTTTTTAATCATTTTCAAAAAAAAAAAATCATACCCTTTTGAAGAAGACTCTCTCCTCTTGTGCCCCATATATTTTTTTAAAAAAATTAATATGTTTTACTATTTTTTTAATTTCTAATTAGCCTCTTTTTTAATGTTAACAACCTACTTGCATTATTTTAAAAATAAAATATATTAAAACTAATCAAAATATTAAAAAAATTACATATTCGAATTCAATACTCCAAGCTCTACAAAAGGGTATTTTTCTTCTTTTTTAAAACATCATTATGACTAAGAAATACTTAGCTAAAGTTGAAAGTTTCAAAAAATTCTAAAAAAAGTTAAGTTGCCTGCCAACTAGGATGCCACATAGACAGTTTCAGTAGAAACAGTTTCTATAGAAAGGGTTTCGATCGAAACCTTTTCTATAGAAACCTTGCACAATAAAATAATTTAAGTCAATTTGAAAGCAGCAAAGGGAAAAAAAATTGGATTCGACTGAAATATATTCGGTCAAAACCCTGTGAGCCACATACAAGCCACGTGGTTTCGGTCGAAACGTATTCGATCGAAACATTTCCGACCGAAAATTTTTTGCTTAGAACTATTTATTTGGTCGAAAGTGTGACACAACTTTGTGCTTTTACCTAGTTCATTGTACGTATGGAAAGCAAATCCATGTTTCTTTTTATTATAGTTCTCATAATTCATTTGGGGTTTTGGACTATGTTCATACAAATGTATTTGGTCCTGTGAATGTTCCTTCATTATCAAAATCTATATATTTTGTTTCTTTCATAGATGATTATAGTATAAGGACATTTGTTGATTTATTCAGGGGTAAATTTAAAGTCATTAGTCAATTTAAGGAGTTTAAAGCTTTGGTTGAAAATAATAATGGTAGAAAGATTAAGTGTTTGAGGACTAATAATGGCAGGGAGTTTTGTTTGGTAGAATTTGATAATTTTTATAAAGAGCACAAGATTGAGAGATATAAGACAACTCCATACACCCCACAACAAAATGAAGTTGTGGAGAGGATGAATATGACATTGATGGAGAGGGCTAGGAGTATGATGTGTAGTGTTGTCCCTGAGCAAAATTTTTGGGCTCAAGTTGTAGCCACTAAATGTTATATGATCAACAGACTCCTACATTGGCTCTTATTGAAATTATGCACGTGGAGGCGTGGTCTGGTTAAAATCCTTCAATGAGACATCTCAATTTTTTTGGTTGTGAATATTAAACTCATGTTTTGATTGAGAAGAGGTCTAAATTGGATAACAAGGCGGTTAAATGTATCTTCATCAACTATGGTTTTAGTGTGAAAGGGTACAAGCTTTGGGATCTAGTGACCTAGAAGGTTCTTTATAAAAGAAGTGTAATTTTCAAAGAGATGAAACCTTCCACTATTGAGCTACAACCAGAGAAATAGGATAAATAGAAGGAGGTAGTTTAGATTCTACCTACTCCAATGAAATGTGAACTAAGAACTCCTGCAAGACTTGATGAAGCGGGGAGCTTGAGAAGCTCTAAAAATTTTGAAGAAGAAGAATAACCTCAACCTCAACAATTGAGGTCTATGTGTGTTAGGTAGAAATTGGAAAGGTTTGGTTATTCCTTGTTGGATTCCAGTTGTATTTTTGCTTTGATTGCTAACACTGATGAGCTTAGGACTGTTAGAGAGGCTATGGGTATGAGTGATTTATATTCCTAGATGAAATCCATGGATGAAGAGATGGTTGCATTGAAGAAAATTAATAGTTGGGATTTGGTACCCTTGCCTATTGGATGTAAACCTATTGGTTGTAAATGAGTGTTTAAGAAGAAGTCTATTCCAAATGGTAGTGTTGAGAAGCATAAGGAATAGTTGGTCACTAAGGGATATTCTTAGATGGAGGGAATTGACTATGGTAAGATTTTCTCTCCTATTGTGAATCTGACATCTATCCAATTCATGTTATCACTTACAACAACATATGATCTAGAAGTGGAATAGATGGATGCGAAGATAGTGTTCCTTCATGGTGACTTGGAGGAAGAGATTAATATGTCACAACCAAAGAATTTGGTGGTTAAAGGTAAAGAAAATCTGGTTTAAAAACTAAAAAAGTCTTTGTATGGTTTGAAACAATCTCCTTGAATGTGATACCAGAATTTTCATATCTATATAGTCTTTAGGTTTTTTGAGATCTAAATTTGACCATTTTGTGTATTAAAAATTTGATAATGGTCACATTCTCATTAATTTTTTATACGTAGATGATATATTGTTTATTGGAATGGTAAAAGCATGATTTCAGATTTGAAGTCTTTGTTGTCAGCACATTTTGAGATGAAAGACCTAAGTGCAACTAGGTATATTCTAGTAATGGGGATTAGAATAGAAAGAGCTAACAAAAAGTTTTGGTTAAGCTAGAGTAAGTATGTGAACTCAGTGTTGGATATATTCAACATG
Organism: Sequoia sempervirens; assembly: GCA_007258455.2. Lineage (NCBI taxonomy): Eukaryota > Viridiplantae > Streptophyta > Pinopsida > Cupressales > Cupressaceae > Sequoia > Sequoia sempervirens. The sequence goes on from VDFB02055417.1 coordinate 13,786, forward strand.
ACAAAATATAGATAGTTAGTTGTTCCTATAATGCAGGGGATGAAGCTTTTTATAGAAAAATTTCAAAAATATCCCACTGAGATGGAGGACATGACCAGAGTACCATATGCAAGTGTTGTTGGCAACTTAATGCATGTCATGGTCTATATGAGGCTAGACATTTACAAAGCAGTAGGAGTCCTTAGTTTTTATGGCTAATCCTGGATAGCTATATTGGGATGTAGTGAAGAGAGTGTTTAGGTACTTGTTGGGTACTTTCAAGTATTCCCTATATTTTTATGGTTATCCTACTAGACCTTGACATTTAGTGAGTATTCGTGGATATGTGGATTCGGATTGGGTAGGTGACATTGAAAACAAAAGATCCACTAGTGGTTATGTGTTTATGATGTTTGGTGGCACTATCAGTTGGATGACGAAGCGATAGGCTATAGTCGCTTTGTCCATGATAGAATCATAGTACATGGAAGCTAATCATGCTTATAAGGAATCCATTTTTCTTAGTATATTATGTTTTGATATTGGTTTAGACATAGGAAAAATTACTATCTATTGCGACAGTTAGAGTGCCATTTTCTTAGCAAAGAATCCTACTTTCAATGTCAAAACAAGGCACATTGATGTTCAGTTCCATTTTGTTCATGATATGGTAGAAGATGGAAAGATGATTTTGGAGAAGTTTTACACTAGTGAATGTTATAGATGCACTAACGAAACTAGTGAGCATAGATAAGTTCAAGTGGTTTTTCATTTCCATGGGCCTTGGGGCCCTAAGTAGTTGATTACAAATGACTCTTGATAGGTCTTTAATGAGTGGGATAATCTTGGGATTAGGATGTCTCAGCCTTAGAGTCCTAGTATTTAAATGTTATTATTCGATGTAATTATTTATTTCCTAAGTTAATTTTCTTACCTAATATGTTGTCACTTTGTGTGACCCACTGATGATGTGGCATCCTACATAGAAGGTGACATGTAAAATATGTAAGCTACTTTTGTGGAGGTATGTGTCTAATTTGGAGGATCTATATTCTAGGCTAGATTGATGATGTCAGTCATAAGTTTCTATGTTATACACTATGATAGAATATGACAACTTGCCATGACAATCTATGACAACTGTAAGAGTCAACTATGACAACTACATAATCATGACTTGTGAGTAATTGGCAGTTGTCAGTATTGCATGTTGTAGGCACCTTGCATGTTGAGGAGAATCTCTTCCATGTATCCTCACACCCTTCATATTGAGAGGAGTGATTCTTTTGCATAGCAATTTATTATAGATGGCCTACGTGTTGAGCATTTAGGATAGTTACATAGGTAGGTGAAGTTGATGTCTTGCATGTTCTCCATCTCTTGTTGCATGCATGTACCGATGAGGAGGTGACACATAATAGTCTTGGGTGCCCATGTTGCAATCTATAAATTGGTGATACCTTGGCACATTTTTTTGATGACGGGTTGAATATTGTTGACATGTTGTTATGCTGTCGAAATTACTCTAGAATTTTGTTGTAGTGTGAAGACTCCTGAAGAGCATTGCTTTGAGATTTGTATTATAACAGTGTTGTTTCTAATAATACAATTAATTTGTGTATTTAGAGTGTGGGTTTTTTCTTGAAATGGTTTGCCCATGTAAATACGGTGTTATGGTTTGAATAGTTTATTTATTATATGTATTTTGAATGTGCATATGTTTGTAGTTGTAACTATGTAAGGTGTTAAAAGGAAGTTTTTGTAACTCTCTCCTACTTAGATTAGTGTAGGAAGCTGCTTCCACTCACCCAACTTCCTTTTAGTTATTAAGGACTTTTTCTTTCTTTATTTTTAGTTTTTTCATGTTTTGAATGATGCCTCTAAGTTAAATTTAATCTCAATTTATGTAGAATTTCTATATTTTTTATTTTCATAAAAATTAAATATTTTCTATTTAAACTACTTGTAAAAGATAACTCCTCTATATGGACACAATTATATTACTTTCCCCATGTGCAATGTGATTAATTATTTTTGTCTTGTATTGTATTGGTAATATTTGAACTAAGAAAATGAATGCAAAGCGATTGACAACTTTATTAATGACTCCATCCAAATTACTCAGGGATTTTTTGGAAACACTTTTCAACATATGTAATGTGAAGGGAATGTTTTGGTAGAATCTCCCACCAATTACGTTGTCATTCTCGATTAGATGTAGATTTTGGAAGATGTTTCATCCCTTCCCATGAGTGCAAAGTTATGTCAAGATAATGATATTATGGTAAGAGGTTAATTTCATCCTATGAACAATTATGCCCATATGAGGGGATTTAATAATTTCTATTCATGATTTATAGTTGGTTTTGAGGGTTTTGGTTCTATTTACAACTATTTTTTTGTTGTGAGGAGTATACAAAGTGTTTTAAAGATATAGTTAACTTGAAGGTAACTTTGAACAAAAATGGTGATAGTGGTAAAAAATGGGAGGAGACAAAAATAGGGTTGAACCACCTAACTATGAGGTGGTTTTCCATAATCCCAAGGTCTAGAAGATTTTGATGGAGGGGGTTTAACCCCTTTTATGGAGTGTTGACATGGTCATGACCTTGAGGTCTCTAAATCCTTTGGCAAGGTATGAAAAATAGAAAAGTAACCATGTTTGATTGGGACTGTAGCAGTAACGAGGACCTCATTGCTCATGTTACAAGGCTCTCAACTAATGGTAGAAAAGTGTACAAAGATAGAAAATTTGGGGAGGAAGCAATGCAACTATTTTTTAAGGGAAAAAAATAGAGAAATTATACTTTTATGGTGAAAGGACCTCACTCAAGTTAGTTTGGGCTACTATGGTAGAAGCTATCACAAGGTATGCAAACCTAGATGGGAGATATAAGTATATTTATGGCTATCATTTTGTTCTTATGAACCATTTTATCCATAAAATACATGTGTATTTCCCTTTTTAATTGTTGGTTTCAATAGAAAATTTCATCAAAGACTCTAGGAAGGCTCTATACATGATGCTAATTCACCAAAGTATTATACTACTTTTGGTAAATTATATGAAAGATAACACCCTAGAAAGGTTATCAATCATAAGCCTAGGGTTACCCTTTTTTATGATAACACTACTAACACTTCTTTTTGTAAGTCTCTAACGGAGGTAATTGGTGCAAAGGAGGAAGGTAATGACGAAGGGGGTGAGGAAGTGTATTTAGTCCAAGAGGTTTATGGGTCTTCCTCAAATCTAGATTATAATGAAATGTAGGAAATGTGTAAGTTTGTGTAGAGAAAGAGAGCTTTGAGTTAGAATTACCCTAAATATTTTTTAGTGAATAGAAGTGAAGGGAAGGAGAGTATTAGGTCACGTGGGAGGTGATATTGATGAGGATTTGGAAGAGGATGTCCGAAAAGAGAATAGAATCAAACCAAATGCTCCCACCTCTCATAAGAAATCAAAAGAAAAAGGATGTTTATCTGGGTCAGAAGAGGGTACTATTGAGGATGAGATGGTTGTGGAAAAAGAGGTCAACAGTGTTGATGGTTAGGAGCTAGGTATGGATACTAAAGAGTGCCCCATTTTCCTAAGCTTGAGGCAATATAGAAAGGTTAAATTTGTGGGACCTAAGGCTGAAATCCCTTTCCCCACCATTGCTAACCCTATGTCGAATATGGAGGAAGATTTTATAGAGTTATTCTCCATGGAATCCAATAGGGAGTAGTTGGCTTAGGTGTTTGGAATGGTGAGGGATGTTGTTTCCTCACATTATTTAATAACTAAATAATTTTCTATTGAGATTAATCACTTAAATATTAGGTTGGACAACATGTACAAAAAAATTGGTGGTCAAAGTAATATTACCCATGAATAAGATGAAACCATCCTTTAGGGATGAGATGCCTTCCATAAAATGCAACACTTTGAGTAGGATTTGGCTAACCTGAAGATCATGGCATTGGGTATGGAGAATAAGAAGGAAATAAATGAAAGGATTACATCCCTAGAGAAAGAATTAAAAGTTATAAATAGGAATTTGGAGAGAATTATTTAGGTGATTCAATGTACCATAAATAATAGTGTTATGTGGATCAATATTTTAATTGAGAATTTGAGAGAGCTCTAGAAGGGGCAGATTAAGAAGGATGTGGATGTTGTAACTGGACCTAGCACAAGGACAAAGGTGAGCAAGAAGAATTTGTTTAAAGATGAAAAAAGTGGTCTCATCAAGCTCATGAAGCTCCAACATGACTTTTATGTGCAAGATATGGGAGTGACTAATACCCTAAAGAGCCTCTGAGTGTTTTACTCTATGTCTGTTCTTTTTTGGTGTTATCTTTTCTTTGCTAGGAGTTCACTATGTGAATGTTTTGTTGTGTTGTGGTTGAGCATTTTTTGTTCTATGTTTTAATGTAATATGGTTTTGGGGGCCCTTCAAATCCTTCTTTTCCCTTAATAAAAAACTAACTTAAATTTAAATGAGATAAAATCAAGAAACTCCTAAATCTAAATCAAGAAAATACAAGAAATTTTTACTTTCCTTAGATAACTTTAATTTTATAATTACAAAATAATCTATTTATTTTTCAAACTAAATCTAATCAAATAATGGAACATATAGAGTATGAATCTTTAAAGAAGATTTTTGGTGAAGCTTGTGTTAGCATTTATGCTTAGGAAGCCCAACCTCTATATATTCCTCTATAGTACTGGGGTACTTTTGATCTAGGAATATTGGAAACTATTTGGAAGGTAATAGTTTTGATACTAAAAGGGGGAGTCAAGTAATGAGAATTTGAATGTTGTGAGGGAGGTTGTAGTGTAACGATAGATTATCCCAATAAAGGTGATTCCAATGGGATTTAAAGAAACAAGTTTATTTGTTAGAGTGTACATGCTCATCTCATCTCTGAGAGATTTTCCCACCATTCCTTACCAAGTCCAAGAATGAATTATCCTTGAACCACACATTCTTGAACTTGAAAGGAATTATGGGGTTCAAAAGGTCCTCCAAAATATTAAGATTCAAGGGATAATTATTCAATCCTAAGCAAGGAACAATCTTGCATTATGTAGAAAGATCTACCTCCAACTATTTTGAGGATCCAACAACCAAAATGAGCACAATATGTTTTTGACTGATATCGTGATTTTGAATATAGTGATGTGAACCATATAGTGACGCTATTGATATCACTGTTTTTGTTCAAAGCGACACAATCAGATTTCACCAGAGTGACGCACTTTTCCTTCAGCAACGCATTTGAATATAGCAACGCTTTTTACTAGTAAAAAATAGAGAGTCAATTTTCATGTGTGCTTTAAATTTTCAATTTCATATACCCTTTGACCTTTTATTGACATCTAGTTTTGTTTTTTGAGGCTAACTGATTTTGCAGATTTTTACCCCAACTTGTTGGGGTCGTAACTTTCTACTTGATACTCAAAATTTGAATTTGTTTGCACTGTTGGAAAGGTCTCCAAGAGTACTAACTCAATCCCTAAAAAATTGTACCTACAACAACCAATATTTAGGGACTGATGCAAGTTTCAACCACAAATTCCACTCTGAAGGCCTTCGAAAACATGATTTACTAGAACCTAGAAAATACCGATTTTTTTTTGAAAAATTGGATTTTTTCTTAGTTCTAGTTATTGTAAAAGTGTTTTGACATTTAGGGGATGGTATAACCTCTCATATGTTTCTTTCTTTTGTGTTTTAGGACCACTAAATTTCCATTGGGTTTTAAAACTTACAATCTTAGGACCAATAAGGGATCTAGATTCAAAAACATTGCAAAAAGATTAGAAATATGCAAGATCAAACAAATGCAATACATCTATGAATAAGTTACATTGAACAAAAGAAAATAAATTGACTAAGTAATTCTGCCTATTCCACCTTGTTTTTTAGGAGAGCTTAAGATGGCATTAAAGTTGCATAGACAACTAAGAGTTCTTTCCTAATAGGTTTCATCACAAAGGAGATTAAATCCCATAGTTTATTTTATTTTAATAAGACTATTTGGGCCATATATATTGAACAAGAAGGAATGAAGATTAGAAAAAATGGTGTTTACCTAATAGAGCTACCATTTAGCTACCTAGTTAAGTATGAAAATCCTAGTGGAGTTCTCATACCATAAAATACCAAGGCCATGTGAGGCTTCATTTGTGTTAACAAAGGAACCCTTCCATTTATGCAAACACTAAATTAGTTTGTTTTCTTCTTCATTTCTCAAATTTTTTTCCTAGAAAAGAGTAATGAAAAGCTTTTGTAAGTCAAGTAGACACTTGATTAAGCACATTTTGTTAGGGGCATTCAAACCCTTAACATTCCATGATAAAGACTCCATTACTCATATGGGGGAACTTGCGTCTCCCCACCACCCTTTGTTCTTTCCTTTGCAAAGTTCAATGTGGATTGAGATCCTCAATTTCTTCTATAGTTACTTCAAAAAATACTTCCTTGCCTTGATTTATAGCCATAATGGTTTTGTCTTACTTGTTTCCTACTAGGAGAAAGGTCTAATTTTCATGCAAACTAACTTATCTAGTTCCTCCTATATCCCAATTGATCTTCCTCATTGATTGGTGTTGCTTGAATTATCATCTTTAGGAATATTCAAAATTGAATTGATAACAACCAAGATATCTTCCTTTGAAATAGGAGCTTCTATAGTGGACATTCCACAAACTTGGATTTTATGGCTAGATGATTAGGGATTGGAGGCAAGGAGGGAGAGGGCGAGGATAGAATTGACTAGGTTCAATGTATTTTACTCTTTAGCACTTGATCCTCCAACTAGAGCTTTATTTTCCACCAATTCTAGCTTAGAAACCCTTCCCAAGAAAAGGCTCCTGACTTTCTCTTTTTCCAGTTCTTTATCCAAGCTTTTTAGGGGTTTTCTCTTATAATTATGTGAATTTGATTTGAAAAATATACATAATACAATATTTTTCTCTATCTCCACCATTTGTTTCCACATTCCCAAGACCAAATCAAGAAAAATGGAATGAAGCAAAGGCTTAGAAAAGTATTTCAAAATGCATAGATGAGCATATATTATTAGTTCTCTCTTCAAAATTAGCTCATCTAAGATTTGAAATATTCCCAATAATTCTTGATTTACTCCAAAATAGACACATCTCCTAGAGAAGGTTATATAGTGTAATCCAAACAAGGATTCCAAGGATCCAAAACTTGATTGGATCAAAATTTGGGGACTATATTTTGAGAAAGATATCAACACCATCAAACATCCATGAGTCAACCTACAAGATATTCTCTTTGAAATCTTCATTAGGAAATTTTCCACAAAGAAGCCTTTAAGTAGAAATTTCACCCCCGCTTCATTTCCTCAACTCTCTTTTACCCAACCTTCCAACTTTTCTTGGCCTAACCAAATGCCATTGAATTTCCAAAATAGGGCACTATGAGAGATATACTTTTTACACATCCTAAGACTTTCTTGTTAAAGGGAAATTTTAGTCTCTATTGCTATATCATTTGTGCATGTATTTGCAATGCCTCCTCTTAGGGAAAGGAAAGGAAGCCCTATGGGGGCAATCTAACTATAAAAAATGAATTTTCTACCAATTTTTAAAATTTGAAAATTAACTTCCTCGTTACTCATCCTCCAATACATTTATTTGTTCCTTCTGATGATAATCATTAAAAAATGTAGATTTTTAAAGTTGGCTAACTTGCCTCTGACCACATTTGCATAGCTCGTTTCTTTTTGTTTGCACCACAAAGATGAAATTCTATGAAGTATTGATTGCTATCAAACCTACCTCATTCCTTGTGACTCATAATCTATTGACTTTTTATAGAAAAAAAGAATGATTTTCCTAAGCAAAGGTTTCCTCCCCTCCCTACTTCTTTCACCCTTATTTCTCTGCTCTTTCTCATGCCAATACCTTTTCTCCCACTCATTCCAATACCTTTGCTCTCACTCATGCCACTATTCCCATTCTCACTAATGTCATTGCTCTTTTTCTCACTCACTCACCATTCATTCCCCTTCAAATTTTCAAGAAAATATTCTTGGTCATATGAATATACTTGATTTAAAGATAGATGGAAGAGTTAGAGAAAGAAGCAATTTGGTTCTCAAATGCCTCTTTTCCAATCACAATTCAATCACATGAATTCATGATAGCTTGTGCCCATCATTATGACCAAGTACCATAAAATTTATGTCTTCTAACTATTGAGTGATTTATAGTTTAGATATTGAAACTCTTGAATCAACATTCAAATTGTAGCCCTATGAAGAGAGTAACAATGTGAGGATTGTCAAAAGGAAATCGCCTAGAAATGGCTTAATTACAAAATAGTTTACTCGCTTGTTGAAGATGTTGCTCTAAAATATTTTTTTAGAAGAGCTCAACATGATTATTACCATGCTCGACAAGGTGATATGCCAAGGAAAGGACTTTCAAGGATTAGATGTTTTAAATTATTAGCCTTATTTGTGAAGGAAAAAGACACATTAATTGGGGTCATGTAATTAACAAATCCATTTATTCATAGTTGATAAAGTTCTCAAACACTGTGGATTGTTATGTGATTTCATATATAATCTACTCTTTTGGTGTAGGTTAATGCTTTGAGATGGTTGGAAAAGGTCCAAAGAAGAGGATATGTTAACTTGCAATATCCACAACTTGAGTATAAAGAAGGGTTAGGCACTTCAAGAGAATCAATGATGTTTTTTACAATGCTAATAGTTAGGGATTTGGACAATGAAAACCATGTCCAAATTTTAGATTGATTGGTCAATCTAGTTTCCTACCTTCACCTACATCAGAGTGCATGGATTTCTCATATTCTTACAAACATACATAGTACCCAACTAATTGAATTCTCTTGATAGAGTATTGTAGGCAATTATCAATTACACATGAACATTGAACACAAAGTGGGAGTTAATTTTATAATATAGATCAAGTCATACAAATATCCAAATGTCATAGATGTTAGGATCATGGGAGCTAAATTATTTAATTTCAACCTCAAATTTTATCACAAGTAGGTGCTTTAACTCCAAAGAAATAATGATTAAAAGACTACAAACTAAATTTACATGTCCTTGATACTAAGGATTTTTAGGAAAATTGTCTTGATGAATATGAAGCCTCCAAGAAGGAAACATACTCAAATGACCTTAATCAACTAAGCAATTCATATCTAAAGAAGTGTCAAAAAGTTGATTGATTCAGATGAAGATCTTTTCTATTGGATTTTTTAAAGGAATATATTCAAACATTGTCTCTAGTTAATTGATCAACCAAAGAAGACATTTTCCAAAATTGGATGAATAGGGTAGTGACGGACAAATTAAGAGAATTCTTAGAGAGGAAGCTAGTTGAATACATAGAGATAGTGCAATAGAGAGAAACGTCAAGACAACTAGATAGGAGTAAAGAGGTGGCCTTTGTTAAAAGATGTGCAACTACTAGTGTTGAAGATTAAAAATGAAAGATGCAAGCTTCAAGTGAAGGCAAGGGGAGTTTGAGGCCTAAAAAGTTGAATCTAATTACTAAGAAGAAGGTGACATCTCCACTCATTCACATAGGAAACTAGCCAATTCCTAAAGAAACAATAGTTAATCTTCCAACTCCAATTGCTTTTTAGGGATAATTCTTGGAATCCTCAAATCTCATATTCTTATAGCTCTCACTCCAATGATTCAATATAGTAAAGGAATTACAATTATAGAGGTAGAGATGTTAGAGCCAAGTACAACTAATGCAAAATTGATTTTGAAAAAGAAGAGGAGAGTAGTGGTTGCACAATCTTTTAACTTGAGTGCAATTTCCAACCTAATCACTAAGGAAAAAATCAATAAGATTGAAAGACAAACAAGATTAAAAAAGAATGGGCGAAGAAACATTATTGTTGAAGCTGTCATTTCTCCCACAAATAAAAACATACAAGATGTACAAGTGGTTGATTTTTAGTTTGCATGCACCACCTTAGGACTATTAAATAGATGAGGGAATACTAAATTTTGCACTTTGCTATAGAAAATTACAAAAATGTTAGGAGAGGATGATAAAGTGAAAGCAAAGTTGAAGGAAAAAAATAAAGAATTGAGAGATACATTCCTCATCTTGTATATCCAATATTAAAGTTGGGTGCAAGTTCACCTCCAATACTAGATGAGGGACTCCAAAAACCAATTCAGAAATCTTTAAAAGGATGGTTTGAAAACTATTGATGATTAATTCATTTTGCTAAGGGATATCTAATATACCATTTGATAATCCATTGAGTTGAAGTGTTTCATGACTACTAATATTTCATCATGTAAGAGCATTTTGACTAGCTTGGAGCCAATAGGATTTTGGAGAGTGAAGTTAGTAAGATTGAAAGTGATAGGGAATTCCAAATATTATCATCTTCCTTAAGGATAGCTAGTTGCTAACTAATATATGATCCCACTGTAAAAGTTGTTGAGGAAAATATAAAGAAACTACAAATTGTTGAGCAATATATTTTATCTTTTTACACTCTTACATTCACATACATAGAAGATAATTAGGATGTAGTGAAAAATAGTTTTGATTTAGTTCAGCCTTCAATATTAATTTATTGAATAATTAATGAGAAATTCAATTAAAATTACAATGTGCAAGCCCAAAATGCCTAATACCATATATTTTTTATGAAGAGCAAAAGCTTTGTTAAATATAGTTAGATAAATAAGAATTAACACAAAAACCATCAATTGTTAAAATCAAAGAATTTATGGATAGAGTTTGGCTTGCAAGGGAAAAATATTGTGTTGTCTCTTGAATCACTAAACCATTCAAATGTCAAATTCATATGTAGAATAAAATGTTGATTATTTAGAATCGTCATTTATGGTTATTTTCCTTTTTTGACGTATGTTTTTTTTTTTTTTGCAAAGATGAGAGGCTATTTTAGACTAATAATATATAATTAGTTGTTTTAAAATCAATTTATTTTAAGTTTGTTTTACTTCCACTTGTTTTTAGATAGGGAGAGGGTTGTTTTAGAAGCATTGTTTTTATGGGAATATTTTATTATTAGTTTATTCTAAAAAATCACTTCTTAAGCACTTATAAATAAGTGTTTTGATCACGTAATTTATAAAAAGAGTTGATGTCAAACATGTGCTGAAAAAAGTCTGATTTAAACTCTAAAGTTGAATCATTGTGTTGTGTTGTGAAAATTTGTTAAGTTAGTAATAAAAGGATTTATGTTTACTTTTGTGTAGCAATTGTTTTTTATTATTTCAGGTGGTTTTGTATGCCTCTAAGAAATTACTTATTTTCAATCTCCCACTATGTTTCTTACTATTAAATGTCTATTTTATGTAAATTAACCATTTTGTTGATAGAAAATCGCTTTAATTGGTAGGTAGTGTTATTGTTTAGTGACATAATTAAAAAATCATTGTGGTGAGATAAAGAGATTTCCAATCTTATGCTATAACCTTTGAGATAAAAAAATATAGATCATTTGTTTTCCAAATATTTTTATACGAAATCCCAAAGAATAAAATTGCACAATGTGTAGAAGAGATATATTTGTAGGAAGTCCTTAGGTTTCAAGTTTTCAGCTTTGGGTGCAAAATTTCATTATTGTAATGAGTTCATCCCAAATTTGTAATAGCACTTGTGACCTTCGAAGAGTGAATGATTTAACACAAAATCAACTTTGAATAAGTGTCTCTTTGTGTGGTATGCATTTTTTAATGTGTTGTTGATTAGTTAGCCAACAAGAAGACTAAAAACTTCACAAAAAATTTGTGAGTTTTCTTTTTAGGACAATAAAAAATAAGGGTATGTTCATGGATTACCAAGTAGACTAATATAATATTTTGCAAATGTCTATTGTTTTTTAATGTATGTGTAAAACCTAGTTTATATATGCACTTTGAAGAACATAGTGTTTCGTGATGCATTCATTAAGGTGTTGCATTAGTTGTAGTTGTTGCATGTTTCTATATGAATTCATGAATTTATTGCCCAATTAAATACAAGCACTATTCTATTATTGGTTTCCCCTCCCATCATCCCACAACACACCCAAAACAAGTTGAGCTTAAACATCATTTTAATTTGTGTTGTAAGTAGGTTTACTCATTGCCATGTATAAATATGTACAACAATAATAGAGGCTATCAAAAGTCATATTTTAGACATCTTGTTTTATAGTCCATCTACACAATCAAGTGTCAAACCTTGAACTCCTCAAACCAACACATGGGCACGAAGTGAACCAAAATAGGGGTGCATCATGCAATGAGTATGGTTTGTGTTAGGGTAAGTGTATAATTGTTGTGATGATATCTATTGCAACACCTTAGGGAATCCCCCCTTGGTTTAGAAGAGCCAAAAGTGAATAAGGCTTTACCCACCTCAATAATTGGTTCGTTGTTGCCCAACTTGAATATGATTTTGTGACTTTTCTCCCAAATTTGACACCCCTGTACTTGAGAGAATATCAAGCTTTAGGAATTTGGGATTTACAACTCCAATTGCCAACAAATTAATGTCGTTTCCAAGGATAAAATGTTTTAGTCATTGTCAAGGAAGTGTGAACCTAGTGCATAATTGAAGCCCCTATTAATTTTCCAAAAAAAAATTGCAATTATGCATTTTGTTTGGGTGAGTTTGCTTAGCTAACATCTTGCACCAAATTGGTGTTGTTGTTGAGGATGGATATTGTTGGAATAAGTTGGTGAGCTATTGAGTCAAGAAGACATTATTGGGTTTAGATTGATTTGAAGACTCTACTGGTGAGAAGACCCAAAACAAATCAGCCTTGGTGATTTTGTTTGCTCCCAAGATTACCTCATTTTATGAGGTAACATCTTTGTTGTCACAATCTCAAAGTTATTCTATCAACATTTGCATGTTGGTGGTGCTACACGTATTCCTCCACATTGGTGGAACAGTTGATCAACGTACAAAGGTGTTTTTCTTTCTCTCTTGTGGCATGGTTTTGTTATGCAAAGACATATCTTCAAGAAAACAATGCAACTTTGCTTCAACATGAAATATGTTTTGTAATCATGGATCATATTTATTACTATAACCATTCCTCATCTAGGTGCACAAGTGGTTGTGCACCTAAAATTCAAATGGTTAAAATTGTTACATGTTCCTCTAACCCACCCAAACAAGAGCATGCTGATTTAGTGAGCCATATATGCATGCTTGACCTTGGTTGTGAGCAAAAGTATAATTAGTTTGTATCTACAAGTACCCAACATATTACAACAACAATGTTTTAGTATGAACATGACAGTTTTATTATTGATTTCAATGAGCTACATGCACATATCTATTAACCTACTCCTTACTAAAGTCTAGAATACCTTAGAGAGTAGGGTGGTGAAACAATTTCTGATTTTCACAAGTTTGTTCTTGCAATTAATGCTCTTCCACTTGAGTATTATCCCAATGAATGTGTATACATAGACATGTATTGTAAGGCTTTCTATCTTGGTGCAAGCTTGCTTCCTCCTAATTATAAATTTAAAAAATGAGCATAATGTTTAAGTGGGCTAGTGTTTTTCAATCAACACTTGCAATTCATATTCTATCTCTGAATGTTGGGGATATAATTGTTCATGATGGTCAAATTGGTGGGCCAATTTTGAAGGCTGGTGTTGTTGGTAAGGAAGTCAATACAACAACATTGTTATTCAATTGGTGTCCTTCCTTGTTTTGTTGGTCTTCAAGATGATGAGGCTTGCTCCTCGTTGCAAATGAAAAAGATAAATGTGAAAGTGTACATGATTTAATAGCTTTCAGCCATAAAGATTTTGGCATATATAAATTTTTAGAACTTGGTTTGAAGCAACTTTCTTTAGTGGATAAGGATTGCATAGAGGACACATTTTTGAGCTCATTAGTTGAGCCTACTAATGTTGAAGTTATGTGTTTTCAAGTGGGTCATGTCAGTTTGTGCAAGGAAGAATAAATCATAAATGAATTTCTTAGCAACAATTTTTATGTAGCAAGTTGTGTTGAAGGGCAAAAAATAGAGGCAATTTGAAGATTGTAAGCCTTCACCTGAAATGCTTCAAATTTTTGAATTATATGTTGAAGATACATAATTGGACTTGAGTTAGGTATATGATTCGATCATACAACAACATTTGTGGTGAAAATGGGTTGTAAGCGCTAGATAAACTAGAGCACTTGTGATATAGCCCAACTTAAAGTTGCCCCTAAACATGAAACATTTCAACTCAATATTCATGAGGATATTTTTCTTTATGTTGATTTGTATGTATGTTGTCAAATGCATCATGCTCCTAGTGAGCATGTAGGTGCATGATGTCATACGGATGAGCATGGGGATGGCTCCTATTACTTGTGGTTTCCTTGTGTAAATAATTTGTATTTCACTTTTAGCATGATAACCAAAGTACTAGTGGTTTGCATGTGCATACATGCAAAAATTAACGTGTTGCAATGAAGAGCTGGATGTAGTAATAGTTTGAGAGGGATCAACTCTTTCAATAGGCTTGTCTTTAATAGAAGGCAAGTATTCTTCATTAGCATATCCATGGATCTTCTTTGTAGGGTCTAACCTACAAGTGTTTGTAAGTTTTGTCTACAACCATCCCTTAAAACATCTTGTGCTTTCATGTCATTGACTATAGGTTGTTGTCATATACACAATTCCTTGTTATTTGCCTTGTACATACAATTCTTCATTTTTTCCTTTCCCCTCCCTCCTCATCTCTTTTTTCCTTTTTGGTCTACTCTCATGAATCTAGATTCTTGTTGTGCCTTCAAGAGACACATCTCCAACTAGAGCCAATGTTGGCAACCCATTTTGTTGTCTCATTTATCTTTGCTCTACTACCATGTTGTGCATTTGACATTGCTTACATAATACTAATAACTAATCCCAAACATCCCTTGATGGGTCTCCCTTGGTCAAAGTTTGCATATGTGTTGTTCTTCATCCCCCCATGTGCCTACTAATGTGTTAAAAGTGGTAAGAATCTCAAAAGGTATAAGTGTGGATATTTTATTCTTAAATTCCTAAGGACTTTGCTTGTACCAAAGTTTCAGAGTTCACCATCTTGGTATGTCTTCCCTTCCAACTCCACCCTTCCCTTTGTTTCGGAGTAACAGACTTTCCCATCATGGCATACCTTTCACCCATTCCCTATATTCACACTTTTCATTGTGTTGTCTCATTGGGATCACAAGTTCAAACATGTCCTTATTTGGGTACCTCATAAGAGGTATCCTAAATTCCCAATCACTGACTCCCTATTAAAGTGATGGATTTCTTGTTTACTTTGATCCCCAATACCTCAACAACAAAGGTGTTAAGGTTGAATTTGTCAAGAGGCTCATGAGTTCACAAACTCTCTAAAATTCTAATAGGGATTGAGGGTTCAATTCTCTAAGGAAAAAAGGGTTGCCAAGTTCAAATTGTTGGGGAGTTCTAAAGTTCTTGAACTCCCCAAAATGCCAACAAAAAAAGAAAGAAATTCAGCATGTCAAGGAGTTCCAAAGTTCCTAAACTCCCTAAAAGCTCAATGAGCTAAATGAGAAAGGGTGAAAGTTTGTGATGTCGTTGAGTTCACGAGTTCATGTACTTGCTAAAAGGCCAACAAGCAAATAGGCAAAGGCAAAAAGGGGTGAGTTGGTGATTTTGTTGGTTCATGAACTCGCGAAAAGTGTGACAAGGTTCATGAATTCTTTAAAACATTGAAACCCCACCATAAGTGCATTTTGACCAAAAAGCCCTAACCTTACACTATTTTACCTACCCTCTCCCATTCTAAGACATTTCATGTACTAGAAGTAATGGCATGCAAGCTTCAAGGGTTCCTCTTGCAAACTTCATGGGCATTCTCTCATGCCATGGTGCTTCACATCTAGTTCACCATTAATGCAAAGAACATTTGCAGATGGCTAAAAAACATTCCCCCATGCTTCCCTAGTAGATCCAAGCATGTTTGGTTGCAATCTCGTGCATTTCACAAACGAACATGGGCATCCCTTGCTAACTACTAGTTAAAATATTTTCATGTTTCATGAAGATTTCACACCCCCTTCCTATTCATCATGATTTGCAAAGGAGATATTTTAGGCCTAAAGCTTCATTTTGCAAGGGAGATGAAAAAGTAAGACAAAATAGTTGCAAAGTTGGCGTAAGAATATTTGCAAGAAGCCCTAGGGTTTGAAGTCAGCTCTGGGTGCAAAATTTTGATATCATAATGGTCAAGGTTCATCCCAAATTTGTATTATTAATAAACTTTAACGAGTGAATGATTAAATGCAAAATCAACCTTGATTAAATATCTCCTTATGTGTGATGCATTTTTTGATACGTTATTGATTAATTAGCCAAGCAAAAGAGTGTAAAATCTTAACAAAGATTTTGCAAGGTATCTTTTCAAAAGAATAATTTAGAAATGTATGGGTGTGATTATGGATTTCTAAGTAGGCTTATCTAATATTCTACAAATATCTATTGTTTTTTTTAATTTATGTGTAGAATATAAGTGGCATATGCATTTTGGATAATAGTCTTTTGACACCTTCATTAAGGTGTCACCATTGGTTGCAATTCTTGCATGTTTCTATGTGAATTCATGAATCTATTGCCCAACTAAATAAAGGCACCATTGGTTGCAATTCTTACATGTTTCTATGTGAATTCATGACTCTATTGCCCAACTAAATATAGGCACCATTCTACTATTGACTTCCCCTCCCATCATTACACAACACACCCAAAACAAATTGAACATAAACATCAATTTAATTTGTGTTGTAACTAGTTTTACTCACTATCATGTCTAAATATGTACAACAATAGCGGCTATCAAATGTAATATTTCATACATCTAATGTAGCAATATATATGCACAATCAAGTGTTAAACCTTGAACTTCTCAAACAAACATATAGACATGAAGTGACAATCAAAAAATAAGTGCATTATGCAATGTGTATGGTTTTAGGTCAAGGTAAATATTGAGTTTTTGTGAGGATATCTATTATAATGCCTTAGGGAAGCCCCCATAGTTTAATAGCCAAAAGTGATGGAATTTTTACCCACCTCAATAATTGGTCCATTGTTGCCCAACCTAAATATGAGTTTGTGATTTTCCTCCTAAATTTGACACCCCTAATGCTTGGGAGATGATTGAGATTTAGGTATTTGGGACCTACAACTCCATTTACCAATTGAACATTCCCTCACTAATTAAGTCTTCAAAGTACTAACTTCCATAACAACCTTTTATGCTCGAAGCTAGGACTAAAAGGATATATAGGTGAGCACATAAACATTCTCATTAATAAATTCAATCATATTCATGTATTTTGAAAATCATATCTATCATTTTAGATTCAATTTTGGTGTGTTGGATTCACATTCTTTCATTGACATGAACTTCATTGTTTTCCTGATGTCGAAAGTTAGACTCTTATGAAATCTTGTACTCGTTAACTTTATCCAATTCTATGCTTATTAAGTGTTTATATTTCAGTAACTATCTGAGCTCAAAACTCCTTGCATGACGGAGAGCCAATTACCTATATGGTAGGCCCGGCCGGCGGATGACATATACAAGGATCGAAATCTTTTTTGAAATATTTTGTATATCTTTGTTAATTATTATGCCTATATGGCAGTACTTTAAATTGATCACAATGGTTTAGGGATTGACAAGTTCCGTGCGTTATTGTCTTCCCCACTTTCTATATTTATGAAATGTATTTAATTTTATATTTCTAGTTACCCAAACTTTTTACTATCCTGTCCTTGCAATCTTTTACCCTTTTTAAATACCAAGTATATTATTGGATTTTTAAATAGAGCCCACCTACTTTGACGTTATCTCTAGAGTATAGAATGTACTTCAAATTCGTATTGCTGTTTTTACCCAGTTCTTACACCTCTTATACTAATATCAACTTGCAGAACCTTTTAAGCCAAAACAAGTGTCGGTTTTGGCTCAATTACTTTTTTTGGTATTAGAAAAGGCAATGTACTCACTGCTAAGAGACTAAATAAGCAATCTCACATATAACTAATAATAAGCATAAAAGTTCAGATAAAGGAAGGAAAATCAATTTCTTACTGGAGATAGCAACATGGTGGTTGTTTTTCTTGTGAAGGTCAAAATCCAGACATTAGCAACAATGACCACCAAATATTATTCTGAGGGGTGTTATAAAACAGATATCAGCATCCGAGTTTGAGAAAATCCACAAAAGAAATCTTACCAGAATCAAAGATACGTCTAACTCTGAGATTTCCTTTTGTCGCTGACCTCTATTATGCATTGGTTTTCAAAGCTAACATTGGTAGTGACCATTCAAGAGCTATCGGCAGGCCATTCCCCAAGGATACAAGTGAATGCTTATGAATATATGCCCACTCCTATATGGTATGTACTCTCTAAGCTTCCTAGTGCTTCCCTTGGGGGAATTGTCCTTTGTGATCTCTCTGGCGTTGACTTCCATTATTTAACAGTGCTTGAGCTCAAGAATCAAGGCTTCAAATTTAGGCTGAGCCTTTTGCTTTCTTCTGGAAGTTTTGGATCTAGTTACTATTTTTACACGATCAGTTGAGGTAAAACCTATTTGATTGGAGTTTTGGCACAAGAAGATTCCCTGATCGAGTTGGAGCATTTGTTTCTTTGGACCCAACTTGGTTTTTCATTGGCTTTTGATTACTCGTTTCATTGCTAAATTTCGATGCCTTCCACTCTGTTGCCTTGTGAGGACAAAGCATCTAAAGAGTTTTTCGATTTTGGGTGGCTCCATCTATATGTAATAAGGTTTCTCTTTGCACGCAAATGACCCTTGAGGTTTGACCTCAATCAGCAAGGCTTTGCCTTTGCGGCGATTGTACTAAGTTTACATCAAGGTAAAGTGGCAACACGACAATCCATCTTACCACAATTTATGTGTGGTATCCTTTATACAGATTTCTAACCTCTGCTAAAACCAAAGAAATAGATAAGATACTGCGATGACGTGAAACTGTCCCTTAGTAACTTTGATCAATGTCATCCACATTGTTTAGAATTCATATGGTTGTATAAAAAATACGACAAATAATAATAAAAGTTTATTCAAAAGGCTTGGATTTTGTAAAATATTCCAAAGGCCAAGATATAGAAGAGCTCAAACCGAATATGATAGGTGATGTTTCACTAGAATAATAACGTACAATGAGCATTTCATGTATAAAATTGAATTTGAAATCATTTCATAGTTGAGGGAGAACCATGTAAGAGTGCTTTTGAATTCAAACGTGTATATTTTTCTTTCACTTCATTAATGAAAACTTGCTGTATGAAAAACAACCATCCCCTCCCTCTCCCACACGCTATACATGTATACAGGTTATGGGACTTACGATTGTTGATCTTATTAGTCCGATACATAAAATACAAACTCTTGTTCAATGTCTTATTTCTAACTGGAATAACCCTTTCATGAATTAAACAATCTTAATGTACCTGGAAATTTTAGAAAATTTACATGATTTGAAATGACATGGTTAAGAAATAAAAAGGATTACTGATATGAAGAAAAAAAATTGATTGTTTCTTTAAGCCCATTTATGAAAGCATCCACGTCATCTTTTGTATTATAAAAATAAAGGCTTGCTCGACAGCTTGCATTGATTCCCAAGTAGCGATGAAGTGGCTGAGCACAATGGTGTCCAGAGCGAACTGCAACTCCATACTGCAATTTTTTGAATGTCATTCAAGTATCTGCTTTATGCATGATAATCCTATGTAATGGCCAACATAAAGAATAACACCCTTATATTATGATAAAATTGTCACTACAAAACAAATGGCACACACCATACCTGTTGATCAAGAAAGGTAGCAATATCAGTTGGATGTACATTTTCCACAGTAAAAGAACAAAGTGCAGCTCGCTCGCTAACTTTGTTTGGTGCAGGCCCATAAATCCGCACATTTTTTATACTTGATAGACTCTGATAAAGATAATTTGCCAACTCAACCTTCACACAAGAGAGCAACTTAATTAAGAGTTTGTAAAAGACCTAACATCATTAACCTGGACAAACAAATTCAAGAATAATTTACTAAAATCTTGAAAAGGACGAGAGATGCATTTCCAAACTGAATAGAAACTGTGGAGAATGTATGGGTGAGTTTGCATTAGAAAAATATTTCCAAGCAGAAGAAATAACAAATTTTTAAATTAAAATAATAATAATTTAAATAAAGGAGACCAAAATCATATTATAAAGGATTGGAAGAGATTTATCGTCCCTGGCTATTAGGCTGACACTTTGCATTCACAACTTAATTCTTCTCACTTTTGATAGAACAATCGACAGGTAGCTAGATAATTTTGATTTTTCTCTTTTAACTACTTAATGTAAAAAAATTGTTCTCAGTGAAATCCTCTTCAAATAGATGTTACAACCCAATTGTATATTTACTATTTACTATTACTGCATAGGGTTAAATGGTTGTAATGAGAATTCTGAAGATGAATAAAATATGCTGTACCTTGTTATCAATATGAGTGTTTTCACATTTGATGATTGTCTCATTTAATGTTACTTCAATTGATGTTATCCTTAGTGAAATATTGCATTTATGAGAATATAAGGTCACTGAATTGTGATTATTCTAACTTTGGGAATGTTTATGTATATTGCTTATGTTATGAACATTTGACTGCTGTGAGCATGTGTCAGTGGATGCAGGTATATGTACCATTCCTCCAGGCGGAGGGGAAGTATCACTCAGGCGAAGAACTTGGTCGGGTAACCGGTGAAGTAAACTATTTGAGCATACACACACCACCCTAGATTGAGTGAACTGAGTCAGTTTGTGAGTTATAGGTAAGTCATCCATAGCTTGTCTGTTTGCATTAGGACTCTTGTTTACTTTTGCATGCATTTGCAAGTGATGTTTTATCCATTTGATTTCTAAGATCTGTCTTGAGATACTACGATCATATGGATAGGAGGGAAGTGGGTGAAAGTATGTCTATATGTATGCACATGAGTGTCAGGAGGATCTAACGACACATATATGCATATGTATAGAGATACCACACTTACACACCTATCAATATGATGGTAACGTAATTGGATGTAAGTGAATCAAAAGTGGACATATATACATATGTATAGTATATACATATGTATAGTATATACACGTATCCATAGGGATATGCATATCGATACAAGTGTACGTTGGCAAATGGATATGCTCATACGGATGCATCAATATGGTATACCTACACATGTGTACATAGAGGTATATACAAGTATATATATGTATATATGCACACATCCTGTATAATGTGGATATTAATATTGTTATAATTATTATTGTCTTCCGAATTTATATATATATATCGGATGTATGCTAACTGGCTCACAATATATATATTTAATAAATATATATTAAATATTATATATATATAAATACTAAGGTATATATATATATGTGTGTGTGTGTGTTTAATATATGTAAACTATAAATATATATATATATATATATAATTCATATTATTCTCAACTTTGGAAATCGAATTATTCAAATTTAATAAAAGAGTCAATTTTGTGAAAGACTTCAATTCACGAATATAAATTTTGGGAAATTGAATTATTTCTGAGATTGCTTAAAAGAATCGATTTAATATTATCATTTAAACTTTGGCGTATGAAGGCCAATATAGTTTAATATGATGGAATTCAAATTTGAATCACATACAGCTCTGGAAGAAATCGTGCATCACCTGTTAGTGAACACGCGGGGATAAATCCATGAAATGCATCTAAAATTTTTGACCTAGTCGAAATATGAAGCTTGACCAAATTCAACACAATAAATGATGTCCATCGACTCAACCCAGAAAATAGCCGATGTTGTCTATGTGTAAATGTAATATGATTGACTTCTTCTCAAATTATGAAAATCCCGCCATCTCATAAGTTTGGTGCCACCTCTGAAACCATTTTCTGTAGGTGTTGATTTATGAATTTCTCCATGTGCTTTTGGAAATAGTCTTCTTAATGCTGGCAGAATTGGAAGTCGACTCACCATGGACATTGTCGAGTACAGACTTAATTTAGCACCACCTCCAGGTTGAACAATTCAAATGGCAATGGTGTCAATTCACATGCCATGGCTATAGGAGTTTGGAGAGCTGAGTTCTCTATAAATAGTCGCCAACTCTCTTGTATCGTACGATTTTCCCATTCTCATTATCTTGAGTAGCTTTTGTCATTTGTCTTTTGTGATTGCCTTATACATCATTGCGTATCATCTTGTGCATTAGTATATGTTCATTCTTCACATTTCTGAGAGTTCATAATTACCTTTAAGGGAGGCATATTATACCAAAGGATTACACCTATGCTGGTTAATACAGCTAAGTTTTACCAGTTCATTATATCTGATTTCTAAGTGTGAGAAGAGTGGAGTTTGTGAGAAAGAGTTATCAATTTCTGAAGTGCTGGGAATTAATTTGAGAAGCTAGATTGAGCTATAAGTGAGGGCTGCACTGTCATCACTGTGGGAAAAGCAAATACAGGCATGGGATATTCTTCTACTATTTATTTGCAAGAATTATAATACTGCTTGAATTGTATTTTTTGTCTGTGCATAGGAAGTGAATATGTTTGTCTTCTGAGAAGGGAAAAATGATGCATTCTAGCTATGTTATATAATGTTTGTAAGATCTCCATAATAGGAGAATGTTGATTGCATTAGTTATTATTTATTAGGTTTGAATGAATGCAAGAGTCACGTAAGGTTCAACCAGCTAAGTTAATAGTTTAACTCGGAAAAGCTTGTGTTACTCCTAGGATAGAATTCAAGTATGGGAGGTAACTTGTGTACTTACTTGCTAAGAAGATTCATTTCTAGTAGTTTAGTATGTTGTAGGTTAGTCTGGGATACAGATTATCCATTGAAGAACAATGCCTATGCGTAGTGTAAGATAGCCCTAAGTCAAATCGGCCCTGAATAGTGTGTGACAAATGACCCTCAGTAGAACATACTGAATGAAACACTTTGGCCAAAGTAGTGCAATGTACGACATCCACTTAGACTATGTGATGCTTGAAACTACACTGTCAATTCACCGTTATCCCGTATTACATACTAGTTTGAGAATGTTGTGTTACTAAAGGATTTAGTTATGTAGGACACAAAACTATGCTCAGTTGGTTGTCATTATCGATTACTCTACCAATCTCTTCGTCAAAGGGAAGGGACATCTATCGAATGATAGATGTGCGGGGGACCGCATTAAGAGTCCGTGGTTGACAGAAAAGCGCTCGAGTGATGCTTCTCCTCCATAGCAAGTGACCGGAGAACCAAAGATTTGAAAGGACGGATTCCTGGACCTTCTTACTACTATTTGTTCAAAAGCTCCATGAGTTATGTATGTATTTGTATGCTTTCTTACTCTAACGTATATTTGAAAAGAAAAGGAGTACATGTTGAAATATGTTGTATCTTGTTTGGAAATTATCAATAAAAGAAAAGAAAATTTTTATTGCAATGGCTTTATTACTCGTTACCTTTACTTGTTTGGTGTAAAATTATGAATTTTTTACTTTATGAAAGGGTTAGGTCGTTACAATAGATATGCATTAGAAGAAGATCCACCACGAAAGTTCCACTTGTCACAAATAGACCAGAACTCAAATGACCAATGTGTTGCAGCTGCATTACGTTTAAAGTTTTTGAGTTGCTTTTGAGTTTTCAATTTAGGCATAAGAGGCATATAACCACTGGTTCCACAAAGTGTACGCAACTTGTGATATGGATTTTGTTTTTTATATATAATTCATCTTCTTGTTAAATGTATTTCTTTTATGCTTGTGTATTATTATAAAGGGGCTCAGTTTACAAGTTTCAAGCAAATAGCAAGTCAAATTAAAGTTTGAGAGAAGTTGTGTAACAGGAGGTACACCTCAAGGTAAATGGGCACTGAGATACAGGAATAGTTATTGAAATACCATTACTTATATTCCATAATTAATCATTGTTATGGTCTAATCTCCATGTACCGGCATTGGATTTAGTGAAGGGGTGCTTGTAGCATACCCTCCTTAGAGTTTTTCATCCATATGGGTTTTCTCCAACTAAAAACTTGTTTTGAGTATTCTTGCATATTGTGTGCCCTATTTTGGTGGATTCCATGCCTTTCCATTAATTTGAACAATTTTTGCCCTTGCATGTTGATAAGCCATTAAGGCAATATATGCTAAGAGTTGCAAGTAAAGAGTTGGATTAGAAAATCCATAACTGGTGTATCACTAGGGTTATAAAACCAGTGGTTTATGGATCTTCCATCACCAAAATTTCACTACTAACCTATGTTATCGGTTTGCTTGTAGGCGACACCAGGTCCTAGTCAGGTCCAACCCAAGTTCAAGGTCCAGGTCCAGTCCCCTATGGGTTCGAACAGGGTACCGCCCACAGCCTGTGGGTCCATCCTGAACAAACCCAAGTGAACCCAGGGAGAATTTTGCCCTCACACGTTCAGTCGGCGAATTTCACTTTTTTTTACTTTTTTTTTTACCTGATTTTTGAATTTCACCTGAATTTTCATGATAATTAGTCATCTGTTAATTTTGGAATAAGTGCAAGAGCCATAAAATAATGTTCAGCAACACAATGGAGAGGGATGGTCACTAGGTTAATCTGAGATCCCACGCCTGAAGCTAGTTTTGCCTTGTTGAAAAATATGGCTTTTTTTCCCTAGAATTCAATGAAAAAATTAGGGATGAAAAGATCAAAGCATATTTTTACATGCTGAATGGAGTTATTTCCTCTAGAAAAGAAAATCTTGAGCCTTGTACTAAGGAGACACCAATATTCTTTCTGGGCAATTGCAGAAATCTAGAAATAGAAGCAAATTATTAAATATGGATGGAGGTTGTTTCATCACCAAAACTATTTGTGGTTCCTCTTACTTACCACTGCATACATCATCTAATATGGACGGTGATGATGATATTTTTTGATGACCCATATGATATTTGATCAATGATGGCTAATTGTTGACACTTGACATTATTATTTTCTAACTTTAATTTATATCATGATATTTGAGTTTGACTAATATTTAACTATTAATATGGTGGTGTATTTTGTTATGTTATTTGACTATTAATATGGTGGTGTATTTTGAACTTAATTACTGCTGCAAATATGTGTATATTCTAATTTTTATATGTTTTTGTATCGATGAACCCAACCCCCCAAAAAAATTTGACTGAACCTGCAAACCAAACCCTCGAACCCGAACCCGAACCCGAACCAGTAACTTAGCTGCTAACCAACATACTAGGACTTGAATGGCTGGTACACTTTTGTTGGCCTGCTTTTAAAGCTTTTGCACTACATTTGAGGGTTAGTATATGGGCATAACATTTGGAATTATTCCTTATCACAAGTGAGGCATAAATCCACTTGCTCCAAAAATTGTGTGCCACTTATAGTGTTTATTTTGTTATTTATAACTACTTAATCCTTCTCCATAAATGGCTTTCTCATATGCTTGTGTTCATTGTAACAAGCTTCCACCACAAGTTACAAGCAAGCTATTCAAAATTTGTATGGAAAGATATTGTGCTTGTAACAATACAAGCATCCATTTCAATGTTCCTATTTTGCTTTAATGTTGAGTATTCAATCACTTCCTTTGATTTTGAAAACTGAATCTTTTGTTTTAGGTTCAATTTTGATGTTAGCATTTGCCGCTTTGTGTTAACATGACTAACATAGTTCTACATTGTTTAAAGATCGACTCTTGTGGAAGCTATAACTATAGGTGTTTATATTTCAATGACCTCTTGAGCTTAAAAACTCTTTGGAATATTTTCTTTAATCTTGTTTATCGCCACTGCCTAAATGGCGGGACTATGTATTGATGTCTTTACCTTTTCCATTGTTTTTGGTAGTGTGATTGAAAACTGGTCAGCAATATACTCTTTCCCTCTTTATATTTATAAAATATATTTAGATTTATCTTTTTGGTTTTTTTTCCCTAAAAAATGATATGGTAAAATATGATACAATCACCAATATGCACAGACAATGTAATTCATGACCATAATTTGGAGATGATTAGCATGGATCATATCATTGAAGAGCTTCCTAATGATGTGAAAATTTTGCAAATGAATGAAGAACATATTATCATCCTTGCTAAGCAGTCTCCTATTGGTGAGTCTA
Organism: Sequoia sempervirens; assembly: GCA_007258455.2. Lineage (NCBI taxonomy): Eukaryota > Viridiplantae > Streptophyta > Pinopsida > Cupressales > Cupressaceae > Sequoia > Sequoia sempervirens. The sequence continues at coordinate 40,000 of VDFB02055417.1, forward strand.
AAAATGTGTTGATCTCTACAAATGTTATCCAAAAGAACAAAAATGCTCAAGAACTGGTCTTAGATAAAATAAAATGAAGGATTCAAGCTGAAACTAGCTAGACCCCCTACTGCCCCCCAAGATGTTGTAAGCATAAATACAAAGGATTTAAGTGAAATAGCCCAAAACAGTTTTTATGGGTCATTTCAAAAGGAAAAGGGCCATTCTTGATAATGTCTCTTTGGCCTCCATAGCAATTTCTTTCCATTCTCTCTTTTTGTTACAAGTTTTTAATTGCACGTGATCTTTGGAAGATGTAGGGTTGAGGAATCAACTCCAAAATGGTATGAGAGCTCCACATCTATAATTTCTTGTCCATTTTTTGAGAGATTTGGCCTTGAATGATCAAACGGTGCATCCTAGAGAAAAATCGACCTCATTGTTGCATCCAAAAACCTTAAGATCACCCATCCAAATGCTGAAATTGCAATCGAGAAAATTTTTACAAAATATTTTGTAAGGCACCAACAATGAACAAACGATGCATCTTGGAGCAAAACAAACCTCACTATTGCATCCAAAACATCAAAAAGCCTTAAGATCACCTATCCAAGCGTTGAAATAGAACTCGGGAAATTTTTTGTAAAATTTATTTTAGGGCACCAGATCTAAAGACGAAATAATCCATATGATTGTACAGATTTGAACAACCGTCATACCCTCTTGTGCAAGCATCTACAACTTCTAGCGACATGCTTCAGTATAACAAGTATTTTTTGTCTCCAATGTTATTTGAGATTTTGTGGTGGTGGTTTTTTGGCAATGACAAATTTTTCAAAATTTTCGTGGTTTTTTCTACCAATGGCGACCTTGCCAAATCTATCGCCAACCACCACCTCACCCAGCCATTCTCCCCCACCATCAACAACAATTTATCCACATAGCATCGTCAACATTGTTGGAACTCATGTTGTCAGCAAAAAACTGCTTGTAAAACCATTTTGTTTAGTGTCCCACCCCCATATGAGTTCTGACTTTGCAAATTTGATCAATTAATTTTCAGTTTTACGCATGGGACATTTTGTCAAACAAGTCACAAGCCAACTGATCTGATTATCTTTCAACAACTCTGAGGTTTTGCAAATCACATATACTGATTGATACCATCAATAAAGTACATAATCAACACTGATAAGCAATTTCTATGATATTTCTGACTTCATAAAGTCTGATTTCATAACATATTAGTGCTCAAAAATTTACAACAGACCATTACATGCTCAGAAAGACATTGATTAGGAGCAGATTACAGTTGATTCTACTCAGAAATAACAGCAGCATTAATTCAGTAACTTGCATGCTTCAGAAATGCTTTTCAGACTCTAATACAACCAAATGGGGCACTGTTATTGGACTATTTTGAAGATGTATTATACTCAGAAATAATCAGCAGCAGGGAAGAGCCACTACTATGACTGTGACAATGATATCTTTCAGACAGTCTTTTCACAGACTAACAGATGCCGCATATACAACATTTATACCAATGATAAATGACTGAGCAACAGGGTCAAGATGACAAATACAGCTTATATTCAGACCTGGAGTATACGCCAAGATCTGATAGAGTCTTGTGATGAGAAGCAACCCGTCCAGAATGTATTCTCAGACCCACGTCTCTCTCCTTTTATGCCCAGCACTTCATTAGCCAGTGAATACGTCCTTCAATCTTAACCCAACACTTGAAATGAGTTCCTGTGTCCGTTAACGGCTTGTGGTAGTGTCAAGAAGACCACGTCCAAGCTGTAGGAGCTCTCACAAACTCAAGCAAGACCCAAAAACACTTCCAGATTTTCACGTCCAAATGTATGATGCAGATCCCTTCGAAATGATATCAAATCCAACCTTGAAACTCAGGGAAAAACCTACGCCTGGCAACACTTGACAATTTCTTTTGAAAAATTAATATGTACATTAAACTCAGAAATATTGATAAAGTCTCAAACCCTTATTTTGAATCTCTCCTATGAAACAATGAAGCACAAATGTGACTCCTGAATGCAGCCACCTGAAGAGCAAACCTTGGGTGGTATTTCACACCTGTAGAATGCTTAATCTGAGAGAGTTATCATTCTCAAAGATTGATTCTTCTTCCAGAAACCCCAGTTCTTCCTCACAGCCAAAATGCTCATAAAATTGATGAGTATGAATGAATTGCAAATGCTTTTTGAATGCCTTTTATACCTCCTTCAAAACCCACAACCTCCTTAACCTTTTTAATTCATCTAATAATAAATGATCATTTGCTTTTGTTGCACCATAATAAAATAATATTTAAAACTCAAGTGTGGCATCCCCACTAAATGCCTTTTTATAATGACTTTATGATTATAAATGTAACCACATATTATAAAAGTCATTATTCACCAATAATAATATTCTCTTTAATATTTAATTATTATTAAAGTTATCACTTTAATAATAATCAATAATCCATAACTCCACAAATATCAACATAATACTGAATCCGCCAACACCAAGGGGTAACTCTGTTGGACTCAAACATCCAAGGGACTTACTAAAAATAGTAAATGTGTGTAAACATAGCCTGAAACACCTTAAGAAGGTCGTCTTTGAATATCTCTAAACACTGGAGAAGAGAACACTACAAACTGCCATCTAAAGAACCACATAACTCCCACATAAGGCCCTCTAAACACCAATATTAGCCTATGCGGACCTGATGATAGGCTAATCCACCAAACTTTGACACTGGCTAAAAAGGGGACATTACATTTTGTCACCCTCAAAACTGCTTTTTGACTCTCCCAAGCAGTTTTGTATTCTTTTGGCAGTTTCTTGCGTAGTTCAACAATTTGGCAATGCTTTCAAATAGTTTCCTTCCACTGTAGGCAAATATAAAAAATTACAAGGAATATTCCAATGAGAAAGGGTGTATTCCAACAATTAGTTTGCTAATCACATCACCTATATAGTTGTACCGCTATCCTACCCCCTAACCCTAATTTTCCCTAGAGGAGTTGTTTTTTCTTTTTCTTTTTGGCATAACTTGAGCATATGGTGTCGAATTTTGGCAAACAAGCTATCATCAGAAAGTTTGTTTCGAGCACTTTCCAATGATGTGGATATTTTTCTCAATTTTTTCTGTTGGTACATTTTATCGCTTGTTGAAATCATTTGGCTCCCGAGCTCATAACTTTTTGCTTGGATCTCTATTTTTTGTGATTCTTGCAGCATTGGAAAGGTATTCCAAAGCTCTTCATAGCTTTAATATCTTTAATTTAGTTTGTCATTATTTCACATTCTAGTTGATTACTTGGACAATTCAACACTTGGAAATAATTTGTTTGCATGAGATGACTTCATTTGAACTGATCTATATATCTTTTCGACATTTGGTCATTTATAGGCATTGTAAGCATCTACTAAATGCACTTTTTCATTTGTAAATGCACTAAGATAAAGTGCCACCATTGTACATGCTTTTTGGAGATCTTGCACATTATGTTGTCTTTTTTGTACTCATATTGTTCTATAAAGTGCCATGGGGAGTTTGTTGTGTGCGATTTGTTATTTGCAATCACAACCTTGTCTACCATTATGCATGTGTGCCTTGTTTTTCACACCCTTTTTCAATTGCAGATACTCTCTTGTGCATGTTCTAATGATTTCTCCTCGTCAATGCACTACATTGTGACACACAATTTTAGTAGACCTATCATCTCTATCCCTTGTCAACATTATGGAGGGGTCTCATACTATTGGTGCTAATGCTTCCTTGGTTTCAATTTGGAGTGAGCTATGTATCTATTTTTTGTTCCTATGTACTAAGTAGATGCAACAACTAGTTACCCATGCATTTCGGTAAGATGGAAGACATACCATATGAACACTCTTGCATTCCTATTTTGTGGAGGCGACCTTTCATCCTTAGTTGATCAGTTTCTTTAGACTATTAGCACATGTATTTTTGACTCATAGTTTACATTGCATTGGTTAAGTAGTGTCGTTGGGATCACTCATGAAGATTGATGTGCCATCTATATCTTCATCTATTAGATTTTTGTCTTGGTTTGCCATTTGATCATTGTTCAAGGAGTGTCATTGGGATCAATCATGCAAATTTTTGTCTTCTTGAACCTGATATTCATCTTGATTTTAGAGATTTTTCAGTTTTAGCACATAGTCATTTTTTGACAATTGTTTGGAGCTTCTTCATGCTTCAATGGTGTTCTTCATATCTCTACTCTTTTTGGGACATTGTTTTGGAGACTTCTTAGTCCTCCATGTCTTTTTCTCTTTTGGAGAGGAGTTTTTCCAATGAGTTTTTCTCCTTTTCCTTTGGTTATGAGAAATCTTTTTCATTTGTACATGTATACCTCGTCAAGCCTAGTTGTCGGGATCCACCTTTTGCTTTTTATGCATTTTTCATTAGAGGTTTTAGTTTTTCCCTAAGTTGCACTTAAGGGGGGGTGTCAGAGTAAATAGGCATTTTCTTATCTAATTATTTAATTAATTAGATTCCTTTTCACACTAGCTGCTTAAGCTTAATTAGGTTGTGGTTTTTTTTCTTGTCATAGAATGGGGACCCATGTCATGATTTAATTTTATCTCACCTAGGGTTTCATCTAGGGTTGCTTTTTTCTTTTTCTTTTTTCCTTATTATAAGGATTTGTTATTGTATCAATGCACAAAATGCACATTCATAATGATTCATGCTTTTTTGGATCAATTGTCTCTTTGGCCACCATAGCAATTTCTTTGTTTTCTCTCTTTCTATGATGGGTGTTAATTGTAGGCGATCCTTGGGAGTTGTAGGGTTGAGGAATCAACTCCAACAAGATGCACACATACAAGTGGTTGCTTGAGTCAAAAAAGAAATCCTTGGGACCTGTAGATTTAAGGAATCAACTCCAACAAGAAGCTCGCATGAAAGTGGTTGCTTGAGTTAAAAAAAAACATAATGGGTTGTAGAAGATCTTGTTTCGAAATTATTTCAAAGAAGAGCTTGGCTTAATGATAACATTTTGAATAGGGTAACAAGGCAGCTAGAAGCTCAAACATTCAAGAATTAGATGTTCTATATTATAAGTATCATCTCTAAGGGGAAAAGGCACATTGATTGGAGGCATCCCATCATTAAAGCATTCATTTACTAAATTTCTCTAGTACAAATCCTTTTATATAGTGTCTTATCTACTCTACTCACTTATTCAAACCATAGTTTGCGGACTCTCCAAGACTCACCGCGGACTCGGCGGACTCAAGAGTCCGCTGGTGAGCCGAGTCAACTCGCCACGGACTCGGGAGTCGAGTCCAGGAGAGTCCTGGGTTGGGACTTGGGAGTCCGACCTCAGGACTCGGTCGAGTCCTGAGGTCGGACTCGGGAGTCCCGACCCAGGACTCTCTTGCATGGCTGGGAGTCAAAAAGGGTTAAAAACCTTTTTTTTAACTTTTTCTTTCATTTTAACACTCAAGTTTGTAAAATACAGGTCTGCAAATTGAATTGGGGTTGAAAGAAGCCAGGATTATATGCAAACATTTATAATCTTATGATGTTGTTATACATTGAAACTATGAGTATTTGATGACTATGAATGATTAAATTTCAATTATTGAGTGTTTGATGATCATAATTCATATGACATGTGTAATCTTTGAATTATGAGTGTTTGATAATCAAATTAGGCTCTTATGTTCTCTAAATGCATTAATTTGTAATTTTGTTCTTGTTTTTTTGTAAAACTACGGTTTTTTTTTTAGCCGAGTCTTTTCTCGAGTTCGTCCCGAGTCCCAAGACCGAGTTATATTTTTGGGTTGCCGAGTCCGCGGCGAGTCCGAGTTTGCAAACTATGATTCAAACAAAGGTTTTCACAAGGTTGGATAAGATATGAACCAAAGGCCAATTTTTTAGGAGATACCCACAATTGAAGTACAAGGAAGCCATGAAGCACTTCAAAGGGGTAAATGAAGTCTACTTGATGTTGATATCAAAGATTTAGAGAATCAAAACCATGTCCACATTTCAAAGCAAGCTAGGAAGTGATTTCAGAGTAGGCTGATTGGTTTATACAATTTCCCACTTTCACCTATTTCAATGTTTGCGCTTTTGATTCATATTCATATTCATATAAGCTACCCTAGTATCCAAGTGATCAAGTTATATTGATGGAGTATTGTAAGCAACAAATAGTGACTCATGATTTTTGCACAAAAAGCCAAAAGTTGGGAGCAAGTTTTTTCATACAAATTGGTCTATATAGGTGTGCCAATTCCCTAGATGCTAAAAATATGGGTGTAGAACCTTCCAATTTTAATCTTAAATTCCACCATGAAGGCAAGTGTTTTGATTCAAAGGATATTATGGTAGAAATACTTGGAGTGAAATATGGTTTGCATCTAATATTGAAGATCGCATCAAGTGTGTTGATCACCATGAAACTTGAATAAGGAAATACAGCCATACAACCTTGGAGAAGTTAAGATCTTTAACCTCATAACTAGTACCACAAGATTTAGAAGATTGAAGAGAATACATTTTGTTTCCTCACTTTTTTGAATAAAGGTAGATTTGAGGCCTATCACTAGTTAATGTGGCAATTAAAGACACCATTTTTGAAGACTATATGAACAAAGTAATAATGGAGAGAACAATAGAACTAGAGGATTTACAAAAGAATGCTAACAGAGCAAGAAATGACAATACCAAGAGGGTTAAGGTCAAGACTTCTAAATCAAAGTCAAGGTGTTCTTGAGAAGCAAGCAATCCTTAGTCCTTAGTGCAAACAATTGGTGAGAAAAATCTAGGAAAAGGTGAAAGAATTGAAGAAGATTTACAAAGAAGTTGAAAGCTTCTAACAAGGTAAATGAGACTACAAGACCTAGCAAATTGAAATTGGTCACAATGAAGAGGGCAAAGTCACCTCCCCATGTTTAGATGGTTGCTACTCTGATTTCTTATACAATTGTATCTATTCTTCCATCATCAACTTCGATTTAGCCAAAGGATATTTTTTCAACTTCTACATCCCCAATTTTTCCTCTTCATTCTCCTTCTCTTCCATCAATTTAGTTTGTGGAAGCGATTGCAACCATGGATGAACAATCCAAGAAACTTTTTGAGAGTGCTTCGGATAGGTTGCAAACGTCCTTGATGTGAAAGAGGCAATTGGTTGTTCCACAATCTCTCAATTTAAGTGTTGTATTTTCCTTATTTGGAAAAGACAAAACAAAGAATGTGAAGAAGAAAATAGGGCTCAAAAAAGACAATGAAGGGCACATCATTGTACAAATGACCATTGTATCATCAAGAAAGAGCATTCAAGAGATGTGGACTTCTAAATTTCATAATAAATTGACTAGTTTGGGGCTTGTGAATACATGAAGCAATATACATTTTTTGCAGTCTACAAAAAATGGCACCAAGGGGATGTCAAAAAAGGATGGAGAGGCTAAGGTAGCCTTGAAAGTTGAGAATGGAGAGTTAAGCCCCACATTGCACATTTGATCAATCCTTTGGCTAAATCAAGCACAACATCACCTCAGAGGATTGAGGAAGGTGGACAAAAAAGACAGATAAGCTAGTCTCATGTGGCAAAGAGACTTAGCAATGGCTCGCAAGGCTTTCTGATAGTGGTTTGAAGTTTCTTGAGGCATTGTTTGTTTTGCTCAAGGTGGTCAAAGAATTATTGTTTTAGTCACTAGACATGGAGTGTCCATTGACCACCAATATTTTTTCTTGCAATAGAATTGACTCATTTGGAACCCCCTCGAATTCTAGGGCATGGATGAAATAGTTAGATTGGGGGTCATATGTGACCTTGAGGATTATCATGCTTTGGAATGGATGGTGAATCTATAGTTGGTTTCAGCAATTCATACACCTACCTTGAAAATTAACAAGGAAATATCAAGAAAATACAAGTTGCTAAGCAAGACATCATTACTTTCAATACTTTTGTTTCTTGTGCGATCATCATTGACACCTTGGAAGAGGTCAAAGTTGGCTTTGGGAAATTTGTAAAAACGCAGATGGGAAATTCATTCAATACTTAACAAAATGGATGAATTGAAGAAAATTGCAATGAAAGTTGCAGCACTTGAAATCAAGGTACTAGAAATTCAATCATTGGTTGGCAAAAACAAGAGAATTGTTCATCGACAACTGGAAAAGGAGAAAATGATTACCAAGTCTTCTCCCATAGCCAAAGAGTTAGTTGAGAAGGTTCAACTAGCAATTGAGAAGAATGGAACCCTAACACCAATTTTGCTAGATTTTTTCAGATTCTTCCAGCTTAGATTCATATGTTGAGTAGGTTTCAAATTAGCCATTTGTGGTTGCTTCCATTTTTACTCATTTCCTATTTTGGGGCCAATGAGGAGCACCTATGTTTCTGTTGTTTTATTCTTTTATTGTTTACAGTAGATATGCTTTAAAGTATTCTTTCCAACTTTTTGTGTGGTTTTTAGAGGTTGCTTTAAAACTTTGACTTTTTCGGAATAATCAATTACTATTTTCAAATCCACAAAATCATATTCATTGCAACCTATAAAGAAGTGCCTTGGGGACAAGATATAAATTATAATTGATGTGAAGCTTCTGTTGCAGAAATTAATAATTATCATTCGCTTACTGATTTCATTTTCAAGTTGCTTTTGTAAGGTTTTATAAGTGCATTAAACTGAAGAATAATGTTGAGCTTTGTATCAATGCTGCTATTCATCATAACAAGTAATTCTGTGTGCTTCTCAGAGTTTCATCTTTCTGAAATATTGCATTGTGGTTTGGTTTTACAATTAGTTTTGTCAAATCCTTTCTTGTGTATGTGGATCTAGTGGTCTCTCTTTTCAGCCAAGTGGGAAGATTTAGTTTACTTTATTTTCAATTGCAGGTTTTATTCATAAAAAGCTCTGATTGTGAGAAAAGAACATTTCAAGTCCTGTGCTCATCTTCTAAGAACCAAAAGGAAAGGGCAATGTTTAGTTATTTCATTTATGCAAAACCCCTTCGATGATATTGTAAAATGCGCATAACTATAAATTTTGTTCATAGCTTAGCATTTAGGTAGTGCTTAGTTTTCAAGGAGCTTCCCTGGCTAATTTGAAGAGTGGTTTATCCTAATGTGTGGTTTTGTTTCAAGATATCTTGAAAGAGACAAATTAAAATGCTAAAACTGATCAATGGGATGCAAAGTGGACACATCTTCAATTGGTGACTTAAGGAGATTCTCTCAGAAGCTAAGTGTTTGTTATGCATGTTCGAAAACTTTAGATCCTTGCACACTTGCAGAGAAAAAAATAGGGCAGTGGATCGGTTGGCTAATCTTGGCCTTGATAAGAATTTCCATTTCTTCTCTCATGTAGGCAAGGTATTTGAAAAAGAAGAAACTTCCCAAGTTTTCTCATTATTGCTAATGAAGACAAATTTCATTCTAGTCTGTCTCTCTGTTTTCCCTTCATTGTCCTATCCTGCGAGCTTTTGGCATTGTTCCCTTTTTAGGAAGAGGTATCTTATCCTGTTTCCTTCTCTTTTCTCTGCCCTGTTTCTTGGGCTCTCTCTTTGTACACTTGCCTTCCACCTTGCCTTGTTTTTTCCTGGGATTTTTCTAAGTCTATTTGGACATTTTTACTCACATTTTCCTAAATCCATTTTGCTTTATTCCTCTTATCCCACTTTCTTCTTTTTTCAGTTATGTTCCCTCTTCTTTCTTGGTTCCTTGTTTAGCAGGTTATCCTTTTTTTAGTGCCTTTTTTGGACTATCATTGAGTTTGTGTGGCTGTGCTTCCTTTAGAGGCCACCTGTTCATTGTATTATGTTCACTGCCCCCTTGTTATACTTCTGGTCCATTTGTAAATCCCATAAATTATGCTGACTCCTTTCTGGTTTTTTGTTCTGCAGATGGTGGCCTCTTGGTTCTTAGTATGTTTGATGCTTCACCATGTGGTCTATGCCTCCCCAACTTTGCATTTGGATAGCATACCATATGAGACTCACTTCAAATGATCTTTTGTCTACTTCAAATGGTATCTAGGGTGGCATCAATCTGCATTCTTTGGTGCCTCCCAATGTGGATTCTCCTTTTCATAATAGAATTGCTCCTTCTCCAGAAAATAAGGATCCTTCTACCAGTGCCACATGGCACACACTTTCATTGCAAGGGTATTAAGATTCTCCCCCATCCTTCCTTTAGGTGGAACATGATATGAGTTCTCCTCAGATTCTATCCATATGAAAGCACAAAGCTTCTTTTCTGGATGATTCTCCTTGTAAGAAACCCCATGCAATTCCGGATTTGACTCCTATTCTCGTGGCAGCTAGTTCTAGTAGTTTTCAGCCATCAACAAGTAACCACCAAACGAATGCCATACCTGTGCACTAAATTTACTTCATGAACTTAGAAATGATTGGGTAAATACCCAACTTTATTCATCTTTCCAAGATCTTATTGATAACAATAATAACCATTTGTTCTAAATCCAGACTAATACAAATTGCAGAAGATACATTTTGGAAGATCAAACAGATATGTTAAACACTATAACACCAACATTTGTGACGTGGAAGATGTCTGTGAGAGTCTCTATATCCTGATAGAGGAGGTACAGGGACTAACCCGTCAAATTCATCACTGGGTTTTCCATGGGGACAGTTGCACCAAAAATAATTCTTGTTCCCTTGATGCAAAATATAGTGATGGATCTAAGAAAAACAGTTGATTTTTAATCCCCTCTCCTTTCTGCTATTTCGTCTTGTTGACTTCTGCCTCTGTAACTTTGGCTTCATGCCCCTTGATTAGTAGAAACAAAAAATTTATTATGCTCAAAAAAAAAAAATTAAAGTCATTAACTCAGCAAAAGTCATCAAGACTCATCAAAAACTCAGTAAGACACACCAAAAACTAAACAAAACTCACCAAAAACTTTAACAAAACTCATCAAAAACTGAGTTAGGTCAGTCTATAGGCAATTTACTCGGCTGCAAAAATAACTCCGAAATTAGGCAATTACTCAGTGAGTCTTTTATCTATGCATATGAGTGTTTATAGTATCAATTATTGGGGCTAAACAAGTGAAGACAAGTTGGATGGAGTCTTAAATTAGTAATGTCAATTTTCAATAATCTTCCAAGGAAGACCAGTTACCTTCCTACAAATATTCCATTTTAGTTACTAATGGTGCTTGGTTTGCAATAAGTGCTATTTTAGTCAAGTGTTGCTTTGTAGATTGTGATGTGGTTAGGTATCCTGGGAAAATTATATATGGAAAGAAGAATTTTGTACGGAAACATACAATTACAATGATTGCAAATAAATAAAAAATATTCACAGTTTAAGAAACTATCAAGTTCGCTCATATTTATGATGTGTAACAGTTTTCAAGATTGGAAAGCATTTACAATTCATTGATTGAAATTTATATAGCCTCTGCTCCTAGAATTTTTCTAGGACATAGGATTGTGAATGAAGCTTACAAATTGTTGTAATTTTTTTTTGCAGATTTGAAATCAAGTCAAAAGACAATTAAACCTTGTAAATGCAGTCTTGCATTTTCAGTTCACAGTACGAAAAGGTCTAAGCATTGTATCATATTTCTAATACATATCATATTTGTCTACTTTTGCCATGTCAGATTCACAAACAAAAATAAAAGTTATTTCAATTGTTGGTACAGAATATTTTATATGAAATTTAACAAGAAAAAAACTCAATTCACTATGCCACATTGGACCTTACACTGGAATTTCCTAAGGTTAACAAACTAGACAATTGCCTAAGTATTACACACATACATGCAAAGAACAGGTGTTCAATTTTCCACAAATCCAAACAAAATATACAACTAACCTCATACTCATGAATCCTCTGCATGCCAATGCCTGACAAATAGTCTATTGCCATCCCAAGTCCTATAGCCTCACCAATCGCAGGAGTGCCAGCTTCAAACCTATAGCAACAAAAGAAGCAGCTCTCTTAAGAATTGCAGATTTTTAAGGACCAAAATTCAGTACAGCCGCTGCCACCACCATATATTGTAACAAGAATGATATAAATATTGATGTGATTAACATCATCCTTGGAATTCTAATCTTAAATTAAGAGAACTAAATTCCCAGAAAGAAGCCTATATTCTCTAGTTCATACAAGACAGCAGGGAAGTTACATGCAATCACTGATGAAGTAAACAACAATGAAATATGAATGTGCTCAAGGATAAGTTTTAACTTTTGGAAATGGAAGTGTTTGTTTTCTAGACATTTAATTACAATATAATTTTACTGTATCTGACTTAGTTCTTTGAAGTATACTTTTTACCATCAGGGAAAATATAATGAAGATTCAATTGATAGAAATCAGAAATTTGAAATTAAACTAGTTTTCCAGGCAGTATTCATTTCACAGAAAGAACCAATGCTCTCACCTGGAAGGAGGTTCTGCATATGTAGAATGATCCATGTATACATCTGCAATCATTTCTCCTCCACCTGCAACAAAAGAGCTATAGAAAAATAAACAGCCATCCAATAAACATGATTAGAATAATATTAATGGAAACATTTTGAAAAATATCTTCTATTCAATCCTCCACCGTGGCTACATCTCAAATACAAAGTTTGATATAGAGATTTATGTCCTCTGTAGTTGAAGCTAACACAAATAAAAAAGGTTTGAAAGAAAAAGCATATAACATGCTATGTGTTTCACAAAATTCAAAAAAAGGATAAGAGATTCAAGAACATCTATGTATTAGATTCCAATGCCTCCACTATATTTTGTTGAATGAAAATATTGCAGTACATCTCTGTCCTTGCCAATTTTATTTGGAATGAACAAATAATCTATTTCTATTAGTTAATTTCTTTGGAGACACATGACATCTTGTAATAGATACCATCATCTAAATACAAGACAGGCTTCACCCAAAGATAGCTTCACAATGCATTTCTTGTATACAAGACAGGCTTCACCCAAACATGTAAGAATTTTCATTTTCTTCCCAAAGAAGAAATTGCTAATATGCATTGATGGGCTTTCTTTAATACCGCAGTGGTGGAGACAAGTCACCCGAAAATTTGTCTGTTGTAGATTCTGAGATAATATATTCAAAAGATAATCCTAAAACAACTCAAAACTATGAAAATGATGCCTGTGTGCATAACAATATTATGCCTTGAACAAAATGATTGTATGTACACCACTCTAATTGAAGTAGATGTGCATGTGTCAAAAGTGAAATTGGGAACTGACTAATAGAGTCACCAACTAATTCAAGTTTTCTCCTTCTCCACATAAGTAAAGATATATATATAAACTATACTCAATTCAGCTAAGAAAGAAGCCCACCTAAAAATGGAGGCATCGATGCCAAGAGTTTGCTTTTCCCATACAAAAAGCCAATGCCTGTGGGCCCACACATCTGAAACATGTTTGCTTTTTAGTTTAAAGGGAAGTAAAAATTACCAAGGAAAATAATCTTCTTGTTAAAAAAAGTCACTTGTACCTATTACAGTTTAACTCGATGTCTCCAGTCTGCAGTCAAGACTACATCACAAAAACAAAACCCTAATGTCAAAAGATCCATTGTGGAGGTAATTGCTAACCTTATGTGAAGATGCAACAAGGAAGTCTACTCCTAGATTTTGTACATCAACTGCCATGTGTGGGACACTCTGGCAAGCATCAACAAGCACCTTTGCCCCACAGTTCTGTGTCCATTGAACAATTTCTTGAATAGGATTAATACATCCTGCACATAAAAGAGATAGCATCCAGCTGAGTATGACAATTTTATTATATAATGTGTTGCTTCTGTAAGGAATTTCATAACCAAATATCAACAATAAAAAGTGTTATTATACTAAGAAAGAATAGCAACTACATAGCCCTTCATCAACATCTATAATTTCCAACCTCAATCAATGTCGATCTTTTGCTAATCAAAATGACTGACACACATCATTAGAGGTAATATAAAATACCATAAATAAACAAAACTACAATACATCAAACCACTTATTCACTTCCTGAAAAGTTAAAACTTAAGATAAACTGCCCAGCAAATACATAGATCACAGACACTATGGTCCAAAGGTACAAGAAATGTTAGACCAGAAATTTAAAAACAACTTTCTATTATTATTTTTAATCATAGATTTTCTCATTTTCCATATAAGTGCATTAAAATGAAAAAGGGAATAAGTTTACTCTTACTTATCAACATGAAGATTATCTTGCATAACTTCAAATTATATTTGATAAAATAATCCCCTTTTCTCTAAACAAACCCATTACTAGCACCTTCAAGGTGTGGAAGACATACTCAAAACAGAATCCAGGAAAGTTGTTCAAAGTTAAGACACAAAAGAGAAAGATGATATTGTTATGACATCACCTATTCATCCATAGCATTATATGATCATGAAATATACTTACACTCATTTTCACAATAACTAAATTTAATGACATTATCAAGTCAAAATTAGTCAATCTGGCTCAAAACTCATTTGCCTCGCCTGGCTGACCTGCATTAAATTTTCTATAGTTAAATTTATTTATGAGTATGTTGATTTGTGTGACATCAATCAAAATTGACATCATTAAATCTTGTATTTATAAATCAACAAATGCATTAGTTGACCGTTATTCAGTACATTGGAATATTTTCAAATCCCAAGAGCACTTCCTAAGGCAGTGGACAAAAAGTTGCCAAACTCAGCTCACCAGTGTCAACAACAATATTGACAAAATCTGCAGTTACATTATCCTTGTGTCAGTTTTG